>JAQBSW010006995.1:0-44251 GCA_029291075.1 Eudiplozoon nipponicum
AAAATATTTTGTAAGATACTACTATTGAGCTACTCATACATTTATAAACATTATATAATTAAGTAAAAATTTAATTAACTTATAATCAATAAGGTAAGCCGGAAGGGTTACACTCAAGAATTAAAACCTACATTTTATTGCTTAAGCTTCAAAGCAGTATGGCAGACAAGGCCCAAAGCTAGAGTGCGAATAACATACGCTAGAATTACTTTAAACAAAACAGGCGGAAATTATCATTCAATAAAAAAATAAAGCTTCATTTTATATCAGGTTTTGGCAAAATAAATTTGTACTGAACTATTTGATGACAGCCCAAACATACTTTATTAATGATCAGTTGGAAATTTGAAAAATTATAACACCCTTTATAAGAACCGCAAAGTATTGTGGAGGAAGATATTTCCTCCGACAAAATTAATGTGATATTTATTGATAAATTTAAACCACTTTGGCTGATATCTTTTATTTTTTTGATTATGATAATACTTTCTCATGGTTGAATAAGAGACAAGGATAATTGTTATCGGAAACAGATTTTATTGAGATTTTATTTCCAAGTTTTGTATTATTATAATTGAAATGTTATGCACTAGATCTTCAAATTAGTTAACATTACATACAATCAATTGCTAGTCATGGTTCTCAATTTTTGCATAATGTTACACTCGAATTATACCTTAATTGTTCCTAATTTGATGATGTATATATTATTCTTTTCAGTCGAACTTTCTGATATTGATATATTGTATTGTACAACTAGTGAGATATACCTATCTACACGAGATGAATTGCACAATTTATTGTGATGTGATAATTATTTTAATATATATTGTACAATTTCCAATTTTATTATTTGATGGAATATGTGTGGTTTGAATCCAAATAAAGATATTCTATTCTATTCTATTCTATTCTATTATTTAAAACAAAATTATTCGTTTACTTTCTAGAACATTCTTTGTTTAAATACCTGACAGTATATATACTTTTGAATTGTGCGTAATTTCAGTTTCGCTTCTCTGTACGTGATTAGCCTGATTTTTCACAGCAAGCTGCATTTGTTTCTTTTTTCCAATTTACGTTTATAGTTAATCGATTTCACAATATACACCTGCTATCATTTTGTCTTTTGAATCGTACATATTGGGGATGTTCTGGAACAGGTAATTTAACAATGCTGTTTTTCCAGGTTATTTGATCGGGTGTTTTACTACATAAGAAATGCACAGTCCGTTGCCTAACACTAGGTTATCAAATTAATATTTAAGTACGATCAGCATGGAATCCAATCTTAAGATTGAGGACACTGGCAAATAAGCTCAATATATATCATGCATGAATTTAATAGACATGAACAAGAATTCTGGCTTATTGGATTCAAATGGGTTTATTAAGCCTGAAAACGATTTGGCATCTATGGGGCTCTCATTTACTAATAGGTATGGAGCCTCTAAGTATCGAATACGGAAATTATAACTACAGGCTATTGTGACTTTCCACATTCGATATTATGCCAAACTCCAAAAAATTCAAATAATACAGAAATACGATTGGCCATTAATTAAGCCCAATTAAGCGTATCGCATTGCATATACCGACGCAGTATATTGCTCAATAATACAAGTTTGCTCTTTCTTCTGCATTAATCTGTTTACCAAATTAAACAAGGACACATAAATTATAAAGCAGATCGTTCAGTTTGCTAAAAGGCGTGACTCTTGATACTGCTACTCATTATTAGATAAGTCTTTTGTCGCATTTTCTTTTCAGTGATTGCATTCTGCAACACTACCATCGCGTTCTCATAGCACCATAAGATATATAAAATATTTCTGTCGACACGGCCTTTCATACATTATAATAACTTTACATGCATTTTATTCTTAAGTGCGATACACATACGTTTCAGTGGTACATTAACAATTTTTTGATAACACTGTTTACTGTATGTCATATATTGGTGGCATTGTAACACGCGGCTCCGCGTTAAACCCAACGAAGTTTAATTTTGACATATATAGTTCTCGTTAAGGTCAAATAGTCTAATTTTGGTTTTACACTAAATTTCTCTTAACTGTGATTTCAGCAACAATCTCTGTTTCAAGCAGTTTTAATTGAGATTTCTTGAACTGCAAATTTAATTTGTAACGACGCTTATTAATTGCCGACATATTGCGTAAATTAAATTGAATTTTATTTACGTTGCACGAATGAGAAAAAAACGAAACTTGCCGTTAACCAATAGTGTGCAAGTAGACTATGGCATGACTATTTAAGCACGGTAAATTTACCATGCAGTTTAGTTGTCTCATTTACCTTTGCTTTGCGTTACGTGTGCGTGCTGCTGGCTGTCATCACCTACACTGGTTATTGGATTGTCTTCACCAACAAGTGGCAACATCCGTGACACATCTTGTTGCTGTACAACCAGCGAGACGAGCCAATTAATGCAGAACTTCAACGAAGTCTCCACATCGAGATTACAACGCAACAACAGAAGGAACCACAGCCCGAGCCAACCCAAGGCTGTCTTCCTCTGAAGGATCTTTCTCGGCATTTGCCGGAGAACGCACGACCGGCCCTGTTAAGGGCCTCCTATCAGTACAATAACTCTATACCTATAGCACCTTAACCGAGTTTGTAACGTCGTACGGCATTTACTTGAAGCTGGGGCGTTTACAAATTGTAATTAATAGGGTTTTGTTTAATAATAATACACACTCACGCGTAATACGCTGGTAGCATGCAGTGGATTTATGTAACTTAACGCTCAAAGCCAGGATTTACATATTTCGTGTGCCTTAACCAATTTACATAACAACTAACAGTTCAATTAAGATTCTCTTGATTTATATTTTATGTATTTCTCAATAATTTATCCGAAGCCCTATAATTCAGTGGATTTATGTGATTTAACACTCAAAACCTAGCATACAGTGGATTATTGTAACAACGCAAAACTTGGATTTATTTATAGTGTTTATTGTGACTACTCTTATACCGAGATGGTAACTTGTGTTGCAATATTGATAACTCTCAAGATCTAGCATACAGAGGACTAATTATTTGTGTTGCTTTTATGACTACTTTAACACGATTTTTATCTTTGATTTATAAAATTTTGCTTAATAAAACAATTAATTGATGCTTGTACCTTCTTGTAACACGCGGCTCCGTGTTACAACCCAACGAAGGTCGATTTTTTACAAACTCTGTGCTTTTTAAGGTCAAATTTTCTAACTCTGTCCTTAAACAATATTTCTCTTAACTGTGATTTTAGAAACAATCTCTGTTAGTCTCAAGCAGTTTTAATCGATATTTCTTGAACTGCAATTTTATTTGTAATGTAGAGGCCCTTAGGTCACTACCATAAGGGGGTCTCTTGGATGCCAGGCCCGGAAAATCCATATATGCGGAATGATCATCTATCTTGGAACACTTAAGTTCCTCTGAACTATCTCTTAAGCTACAATCCTTAAGTCCGCTAGCCAACTGCTCTGTATCCTCAGTATTTAATCAACCAGACATGATATTATTAAATTACTTGTAATTTATATATTATATTAATTGAGTAAGCTTACCCGGATACGCTGATATCCACAAATTACTGAACTGGAATGATTGAGACCTTAAAACAAATATTATCTTAAAATACCCAAAGCAAATTTGTGGTCCTTTTCGCTGATAATTAAAAACAACAAAATGACGAGAAGATTACAAAGTTTTATTCACAAAGGATCGGAGATGGAACCACGCAGTGTCCCGCTTATGCAATTCAGAAACTCAGATCAAAAACTCTCATTTTCTTCCACAAGACAAGTCCAAAACTTCGACAATATGAACAAAAGAACTTCAAAAAATTTTACAATATTTTTCAAAAATTACAATATTGTTTTACGAAACCAGCGATAACATCAAATGTCCAAAAATGAAAATTGATTTATTTTTTTATGAGAGTTTAATTTCTGTCTGATAATTAATTTAACCTCTACATACTCCCTCATGTTTAAGATGATTAAACATACATGATGTAGTCTTCATTCTTCGGTTTCTTGATGATTCTTCCAGACCGAGTTTCAACAAGTTGTGCTGGTACTTCACCAGATTTCATATTCATATCGCATTGTTCTTGATTCTCAGTTGTCTTGGTTTTAATCTTTACTTCTTTACCATATTTATTCGACTCTTCATTTTTCTCACCAATTTCTGAGTCACATCTCGCCTCAACTTCTGGGTACTTCGGTGAATACTGTTCCTCAGTTTCCTCCTCCGTCCAAATAAACTGTGGAATACAGCGATCCAGTGTTACACATTCTACAGTGCCATTTACTTCTATAAATGCATTTTTCTCAGTCATATGATTGACTTTATATGGCCCCTTATACAATGGAGTCAGACAATTCTGTCTGTTTTCGTTAGTTATGTATACATGTGATGCCAGCTTTAAATCTGAAGATACATAGCATTTAGACTTTGGGCTTCTAGTTTTGGTTGGAGCTAAACGACTCATTTTATCTCTCAATGCTCCAACAAACTAATCTACTGAACTAGAAGCCCAATCGAGACAACTTGGAGCTTCTATTAAAATATCTCCAGGTAACCTCAATGGTTCTCCATAACAAGTTCTGCTATGGATGTTCCTAACTGAACTCTGTATCTGTTTCGCATTGCCAACAAAACTACGGGCAAATCATGTATCCAACTGGATCCACCGGTGCAGCGTAATGCAGCCTTCAGCTCCCTGTGCAGTCTCTCAACCATCCCATTGGCTCTGGGATTATAAGCACATGTGTGTCTTACTTCTATCCCCATTGTATTCAATGATCTGATAAACAGTTCAGACATAAACTGACTACAACGATCAGTAGTTACCCTTACCGGTACACCATATCGCGACACCCAATTATGCAAGAACATAAGTAAGACCTCTTGAGCTGTCATGTCCTTCAGGATTGCTACCTCAAACTGACGACTGAACCGATCGACCATCGTGAGTAAATACTTTTGGCCGGAAATCTCAGGCATTTCTACTATATCAATATCAACATGCATGAACCGACCAGCTGGTATACCAATCGTTTTAATTTCAGTTTTGGTATGACGCCAAACTTTACAAGTTTGACACCGGGCACATGTCCTTACCCAGGCTCTTATGTCTTTCGACATCTTTGGCCATACATATCTATCAGTGACCATCCTGATAGTTGCCTTAATGGAAGGATGACTGAATTCATGTAGCTGCTGAATTACCTTATACCTTAATTCTAACGGTACATAAGGTCTAGGTTGGCTCCTGGAGATTTCACATAATAACCACTTATCTCCAATCTTCCTGCGTGTATATACAGGATTCTTTTCCAACACAGCTACTAAAGGATCAGAACCTTGTGCTTCCATCAATTGCTGGACAAAATCATTAGAAGATACAATAGAGCATACGAGTGACTCTGAACGAATCATATCTTCATCTGATACGTCTGGTCTACTGAGAGTGTCTGCCACCACATTATCTTTTCCTGAGATATGACTAATGGTAAAATCAAATTCTGCGAGTCGGGTTATTTGTGAATTCACCCGCCGAGAATAATTTAGCCTATTTGCTTTCCCAAGGATACTCAACAACGGTTTATGATCAGTTAATATCATAAACTGATGTCCATCTAGGTAGTGCTCAAAATGCAGCACTGCAGAATAAACTGCTAGTAACTCCTTTCCAAGCGTATCATATCGCTTCTCGCGATCTTGGAGTTTCCGACTATAGAATCCAATCGGCTTGACTATACCATTTTCTCGTTGATGTAACACTGCTCCTATGGCTACATCAGAAGCATCTGTGACCAGCTCAAACGGCTTAGTCCAATCCACAGGTGCTAATGTGGTTATTTGGCTTAACATATCTTTGGCCCTCTGGAATTTTTCCTTGTCGTCTTGGCTAAAATTAATAGGCCAGGACTTCTTGATTGTGCTTCGTTCACGAACTAAATGTCGAGTTAGCGACCCCAAAATTCCAGCTAAACCTGGTATGAACCGACGATAGTAGCTAATCATGCCCAAAAATCTACGCAACTGGCGTACAGTTCTGGGTTCTGGCACATCCTTGATTGCTTGTACCTTGTCTTCCAAGGGCTTGATTCCATCCTTGGAAATGGTGTGTCCAAGATATTTTACGGTAGAGCAACCAATCCTACTCTTTTCTGGTTTCACTACCAATCCATAATGTTCCAGCTTAGACAAAACGATGTCCAAATGCTCCCGGTGTTCCTCCCTAGATTGACTATATATAATGATGTCATCTATATACACTCTAGCAAATGAACAGTCTTGAAGAACTTCCTCTGTCAGACGCTGGAATGTCTGACTTGCATTCTTCAACCCAAAAGGCATACATAAGAATTCATGCGATCCTCCTCCAGGGAATCGCACTGCTGTGAGCGGTATAGATTCTGCCTCCATAGGTACTTGATAATACGCCTTCTGCAGATCTAACGTTGTATATACCTCATACCCCATTATATCCCTGAGCAAAGTACTCTGGTTCGGTAGAGGATACGAATCGCCTTTCGTTACCAAATTCAATAGACGATAGTTACCACAAACCCTCCATTGACCTGGTTCAGGTTTGGGAACAACCACTATTGGAGATGCAAAGTTGGAATTTGAACGCCTACAAATTCCTTCTTCTCTCAACCGCTTAAATTCTTCAATAGCAACCTGCTGCTTGTGTTGTGCTAACGGTTGAGACTTTGGCGAACAAGGTAGTGGCTCCACCAACTCGATTTGGTGTTCTATGCCTGTCTTTAAACCCTTGCGTTTAGCATTGAATGGCAGAAACACGGCCAGGTGTTTCTCGATGACATCCGCCAAGTCATCGGCGACTACGGGTCTGGGTAGTCTCACTGACCTAACTACTGAGGTCCCAGTCTCAGCATAAGTCACTATCCTAGTGCTTTGTCCAATGGTCCTAGATTTGGGATCTAAAGCGAGATTAAAATGGATCAAAAAGTCCATCCCAATGATGTTATCCTTTATATCAGCGACCAGAAAATTCCACGTAAATGGAGATTTCTGCCACAATGTCACTGACAATTCTTTAACTCCCTTAACCTCAATTGGACTTCCATTAGCAGCTCATAGTTGGTAATCGAATGTGGGGCCATCAATTTCCACCACATCAGATCGAACTATGCTCACCTCTGCACCCGTGTCTATTAAGAATTTTAAGCCACTAAGTTCATCAGTCATAACGAACTTATTATTGCTATAAACAGCAACCTCTTTAAAATTATCTGCCAGCCGAAATCTAACAGATTTACGGACAGTATTACTGCGCGTCTCTTCCATCAAAGCTTCCGAACCTAACTTCGATGATTTTAGTATGCTACCAATATGCATACCTTGGAGCCTTGCATGCGCAACCCCCCCTACGGCTCCTATTAGCGGGGGCTCCATTAGTTTTCCGGCAGCTTCGACTAGGCTACAGGAAGACTACTTCCTTTCCATCGGGGACCACCCAACTTTGGAAACGTGCATCCCCCTCCTGACATTTTCCAAACTCGGCGTATTTGCGATGCGATATGCACCACTCGCGTGGTCCTTGTACACTCTCACGCGATTCGCCTCTCCAATGCTTGGAATTTGAACGTTGACTCCGAGAATTTACCCTACTTCTGTTGGAACTTTCCTTATTGCTTTTTATCCAACCCACATCCCTGCGGAGGGTACTTAATTCATTCTCTATGGTCAGGAGTCTCTCTGAGAGATGTCTGAGTTGCTGCTCTAGGCGTGAATCTGCGGTTACTGCATACACTTTAGGTTCCATCTGACGATACACTTTGTCCAACACTTTGAGCTTCTTGGGCCACTCAAGTTCCAATGTATCATATACATCCAAGGTGGCTCTTAGTCTAGCAGGCAATTCTGCTACAAATATACTATTTATAACTTCCTCAGATATATCAAGCCCGATGGATTTTGAAATTAGTCTGTCATAAAATTCAGATGGAAGTAGATTTCCCATCTTTTCCTGACGTAATAAGTCAGTCATCCGTTCAATCCTCTCGGGTTGATATCGTCCATGGAGTTCTTCTACTAGAAGCTCAAATGCATTTTCTGGTTCGTTCTCAGTAACAAATTTCCTGAGTCTAAACAGATTCTTTTTTAATGGCTCAGGTAAGCACCACCAGGCCGAGGCAAACCTTTCTATAGGGTCGGTCATCCGTTTTAGTTTAAAATAAAATTTTGCTTCTTCGACCCATTCAGAATGGTTGTCTGGTCTGTACATGGTGAGCTTAACATTGCTATCCATAGAATTGCGGCAAAAACGATCATCTACATCATGTCTTTCCGCATAAAGAATCCTGGCGCGGTCGCCATTTTTTGTAGAGGCCCTTAGGTCACTACCATAAGGGGTCTCTTGGATGCCAGGCCCGGAAAATCCATATATGCGGAATGATCATCTATCTTGGAACACTTAAGTTCCTCTGAACTATCTCTTAAGCTACAATCCTTAAGTCCGCTAGCCAACTGCTCTGTATCCTCAGTATTTAATAAACCAGACATGATATTATTAAATTACTTGTAATTTATATATTATATTAATTAAGTTAGCTTACCCGGATACGCTGATATCCACAAATTACTGAACTGGAATGATTGAGACCTTAAAACAAATATTAACTTAAAATACCTAAAGCAAATTTGTGGTCCTTTTCGCTGATAATTAAAAACAACAAAATGACGAGAAGATTACAAAGTTTTATTGACAAAGGATCGGAGATGGAACCACGCAGTGTCCCGCTTATGCAATTCAGAAACTCAGATCAAAACTCTCTCATTTTCTTTCACAAGACAAGTCCAAAACTTCGACAATATGAACAAAAGAACTTTCAAAAAATTTTACAATATTTAAAAAAAATTAAAATATTGTTTTAAGAAACCAGCGATAACATCAAATGTCCAAAAATAAAAATTGATTTATTTTGATATGAGAGGTTAATTTCTGTCCGATAATTAATTTAACCTCCACAGTTTGTCATTTAAATCTTTAAATGGTTTCCACGTTCAAATTTAGTGATAACTTTCAATGTTAACTCCATTAACATCATCATGTGTTCTTTTAGTTTTTGTCATAAAAGTCTTTAAACGGATTACACAAAACATTTTCTTTTATGAACATAAATGATTTTACTAGGCTCATATTATCATATATCTTTAATCGTTTGACTACTCATTACAATCCAGACATTTGTGTAAGAATAACTATTTGTGTACAAAACATTTTCCTTTATAAACATAAATCATTTTACTATGTTCATATTATCATGTATTTTCAATCATTTGACTATATTCATTCCAATCCAGACATTTGTGTAAGAATAATTTCTTGTGTGCAAAACATTTCACTTTATAGACATAAATCATTTTAATCTTTGCCGTCTAGGAGACGGACAATTTAGTTTAACTGTGAATGGTGTTTAAGACCTATTTTGCATAAAAATCTATTTTGACAGCTGACTAACACATGGTCAATTTGGACTAACTGTGAATTATATTGCTATTTGCAACATTATATCTAATATACGTATGACCAGATGTTTTTGCCTTCTCACATCAACCATCCGAAAAGGATCAGAGACTGATTAGGCGCACGGGTAGTAATAATGGCCACCATTGATATGTAGGACGGGTATAAAATTCACGAACTAGAAAGCAACCCCGCGAAAAACCCCTACATTATGGTGCCCCGGTTCGTCGAACTCACAGCCAGTAAGGAATTAATAAACAGCTAGATTTTGAGAAATTCAAGCACTTTCGATGAAGGCCACTCCACACGTTATTGCCTCGGAAAGGACTGCACATACCCGCGCACAGACGCGACGTTCAAATGGGCGCGGTCACCCTCAACAACTCAGGAGGATCCGCCCATGGAAGGTTCGGAAGACGGGTGGGGTCAGCCTCCTCGGCGGCAGCAGAGGCTGAGCACCCCAAATTGTTGGCCGCTCCACGTCTGATGGCTCGAAGCACGTTGCCTTCGCGGTAGAGCGCAATCAAACTATTGTCTTTACAGCGACGGCTCCAATTAAGTCATGCTTCAAACGCCCAAATGCCAGCAACCAATCTCATCGTCGGTTGCCACTATCAACATACTTTCTCATCCGTGACGCAATCTCTGGCGAATGAATTGTCATAGACACTGGATCAGATGTAAGCTCACTACGCCACAATTATCTCGAACCAACCCACCCAGTCGACACCAGCAGTCTGACCTGCGCCAATGGCTCCAACATAGCGACGTTTGGGGTACGAATACACACAATCTCGTTCTCCAACTCAAAATGATGTTTCAGATATCCGTTCATCATCGCCAACACGACATGAAACATCATTGGACGTGACTTTCTCGAACACTTCGACCTAACCATCCGTCCAAGAACGCTAGAGAAAGAGTAACCAGTATCAGTGTTGACAGAGCCAAAATCAGTCGTTACACAGTATGGCAGAGCAATAACACTTCCTGTAAGGTTAGCCCCCTTCATTGTGTATTAATTTTCACTGTCGGGGCGGGGGGTGTATGTAACACGCGGCTCCGTGTTACAACCAAACGAAGGTCGATTTTTACAAACGCTGTGCTCTTTAAGGTCAAATATTCTAACTCTGTCCTTAAACAATATTTCTCTTAGCCGTGATTTTAGGAACAATCTCTTTTAGTCTCAAGCAGTTTTAATCGATATTTCTTGAACTGCAATTTTATTTGTAATTAATAGGGTTTTTATAAAATAGACAGAACCGCGCGCGATCCGAGAGGATCACGCGGTGGACTATTCTGTCACAGTGAATTTATCTCGCTTAATCGGATTATTCGTTACTATGAAAATGATTGATTGTTTACTATAAAAAGCAAGGAACTAAACATTTGTGAGTTGTTTGTCATTTAAATCTTTAAATGGTTTCCATGTTCAATTTTAGTGATAACTTTCAATGTTAACTCCATTAACATCATCATGTGTTCTTTGAGTTTTTGTCATAAAAGTCTTTAAACGGATTACACAAAACATTTTCCTTTATAAACATAAATAATTTTACTAGGCTCATATTATCATGTATCTTTAATCGTTTGACTACTCATTACAATCCAGACATTTGTGTAAGAATAACTATTTGTGTGCAAAACATTTTTCTTTATAAACATAAATCATTTTACTATGTTCATATTATCATGTATTTTCAATCATTTGACTATATTCATTCCAATCCAGACATTTGTGTAAGAATAATTTATTGTGTGCAAAACATCTCACTTTATAGACATAAATCATTTTAATCTTTGCCGTCTAGGAGACGGACAATTTAGTTTAACTGTGAATGGTGTTTAAGACCTATTTTTGCATTAAAATCTATTTTCACAGCTGACGAACATATATTCAATTTGGACTAACTGTGAATTATATTGATATTTGCAACATTATATCTAATATACGTATGACCAGATGTTTTGCTTCTCACATCAACGATCTGAAAAGGATCAGAGACTGATTAGGCACATGGGTAGTATTAATAGCCACCATTGATATGTAGGACGGGTATAAAATTCACGAACTAGATAGCATCCCCGGAAATTCATCCCTACAATATAATGCGAAAGGTGATTTCTTTATTTATATTTATAGTTTATATGCATTAAATCTGTACGTGCAGTTTTGTTATACTATATTGAGATATAAGCCTGTTGATGTGATGATCATAGATTCTTACAGTATGTGTGTATAAGCCAATAAACTGCGCCAATGTCCGTTTGCGTTTTACTGTGTACATACATAATTGTTTTATGCATGGAAAGCAATCAAGGATTCGTCAATTTAGTTGGCTGGGCCACGTTTTAAATTTGCCAATATTTCTATTGAATAGTTTACCGTTAATTTCTAGATTGCGAAAGACGTAATTGGAATACTAAGCCATGGAAAAATTATTGAATTATTCCATCTTGATTGGTTAATTATTAATTAATTAATTTAACTGATTTTTAGCCTTTTATGGAGCAATAAAGTGAAAGCCACACGGAAGCTGTATTATCCACGTCGCTTTGCCTGGCAGTTTAATTGGATTAATTGGTTTGTTATATGAAGAATTAGATGATAATTTTTCTGTGGCTTGTATGCGGTTTGTCCATATATGTTGGACCCATTTTATTTTATCATTATTCATGCCGTATATGAAAGGCATTGTTATCGTTATTTCAAACAAGTTTTTATCAGAATTATGCTTTTCACTCTGTCAATGTTTTATTCAAACTGTCTAATTACAAAAGACTGATATTGTTTTAAAGTTTTCTTTCTTATTTATGATCTGCTACCGCATTCATTTTTTAGTTTATTCTGCAAACAGAGTTATAATAAAATACTACCATAATACTTCAATTCAATATTACGTACCAAAATGGCATAATGTCTAATCTATAATAACAGACTGGGAACATTTGGAAATTTAAGTAGAAAATAATGAAAAACGAGCTCCACCATAGGGTAAGACCGACCAAAAACTAGTATATCTTTAAATGAAAATTTCATGTAGTGCGGAGCTTGTATAGCGCAGACTCCGAGGCAAATGTGCCTAGTTCGAGCCCCAGTTCGGAAATTTTTGGTATGCAGTTGATGAGTGTCCTGGAAGATTTGCATTTTCCACGTTATGCAATGTTTAGTTCAGAATGACGACATGCAGTATAATCCTGTCATAGTACACAAATGTATAGTTATAATTTGTACATGACGGAATTGTGCACGGAAATAATATCTGCATTTGGACTTGTATCTACGATCAATATTCTGGATTCGTTAGTGTCTTTCTTTTATCTAATGATTACAATAAATTTTCTCATGAACGCTTACACCTGTTTAAGCCATGCCTATCTTCGCAACGTCGCAATGCGGACTTATTTCTCGTAAAACGATATGATGCGTTGTTGCTTTTACTTTGCATTTGTCCGTTAATACCACTTGTGTTATTCTTTGAGACACGTCTGTTACTTTTGAAGATCTAGTTTAACTTCTTTTTTGTTATATTTTGCATGTTTAAGAATGGATGAAGTTCATTAATTGTAATAGCAGCAAAAGGCAGATGCATTTACTTCTGATTTCGTCTCGCATAATACTGTGCATGTTGTTGGCATATAATTTTGTATATAGACATCTTAATTTATGCCTAAGCTGTATGTATGTGTGTATGTGTGCATGTTTTATGCTCTATAGTAATGGACGGCTTGTGCCATTTACATGGAGAATCTGGCTTTTCAGCAGTCATCATCTGTTCTCCGCATTTGACACGCTTTTTCTTATCCAATCTATCAATATTCGCATTAACTGAACATTAAAACTTAATTAGATGCTTCTTCCGATGTAGGATTTCCGTATTCGGAATGTACTGTCGTAGTTCGTGATATGGTTATCATCACGGAAGTTAGAGCTTGCCGATATTCACATCAACGGTTTATTTCTATGGACTAGCAAGAGAAACTTAGTTAATTGTGCGCTCGGTGGCGGATGGTCTACACAATCGCCTGCTGCTTTACCTCTTGGCCTCATTTAGGCAGTCAAAGTCAGTAATGGTTTTATCACTATATGGATAGAAATCTATGGTGTTCACTTTGAAATCATCACTGAAAAGGGCACTTGCTTCTTATAGGATCGTTTAAAAATAATCTTGCGGCTCATGGGATGCACCTTACGCGAGACGACTGCCTACCATGCCAAATCTAGCGGTATGGTAGAAAGAATGCTTAGGGAAATCAAAGCTGCTTTAGCATTCTCATCCATTAATGGAAAATGGGTCGATATACTAGCTTTAGTTCCCGTACTCGTGAATCAATTAAAACATCTGCGTGCCAACTCTTTTATGGCATAGATCTAAGTCTGGCTAGTCAGCTCCCACGTCTACTACCACCAAAAGATGACTCAAAAGAGGAAGGTACCTGCCTCCGACTTCGTTTCGGTAACATGTCTGAACAGCAGCCGAGACATACGCCTCGTCCAGTCTTCGTTCACCCACAGTTCGCAAGCTGGAAGTGAGTACTCGTTTGCAACGACGTTGCAGTTGCACCACTACAACCAAAAGATGGTCGACCTAACCCGATTTTGCTCAAACAGCCAAAATACTTCATTAGTATGCAGGGTGCAACACCTACATCAGTAAGCATTGAATGATTGAAACCGTTTATCAAACCGCCTGATCCTAGGAATATACAATCTTATACACGCGTTTCAGGCTATATCTGCCTACAATCTCAACTATGCAATAGATTGCTTTACATAGCGCATAACTAATAATTTTTTAACATTAATTTTTCGTTATTCTACGTATCAAATATAAAATTTTATGCGCACCCCTTGCGTCCTATGTCATGCAACTTGACTATGGATCCAAATGATTCATTTACATTTTTCACATCCCTTTGTCTCAATTTATATAACCCGCTGATATTAAGTAACAATTGTGTAGCATGTTTGAACAGTTTTTCAGTATTACGTCATCTCTGCGGCAATGTTCGGGTCGCCTTTTGTCGGTACAACATGATTTCATATACATATTTTTTATATTGTACTGCTGCAACGTATGACTCACACCTGAGCTCACACTGTCTATTTTAGTATGACCAGCTACTTTTTGCTAACGCCTTGTGCAACAACACTAAGTAGTCATCGACCTCATATCAGGAAACGGGCCAATTTTAATGCATATCTCAACTTCATCAGTTCCACAGCGCACACTCTATGAATATCATGACTACAACGTCGGGCATAAAATAGCTCCTTTGGCAGTTTTCTAACTCATTGACAGCGATCCGGATTGCCCATGTTTCAATTTAAACCTGGCAACTTCAATGGCAATCTACTTTGCAATTTTTAGGCTGCGGCTCTCAAAATTTCTTACTACTCTATTTCGCTTCACACGGGGAGACCGGCCACTACAGATAATAATTTGTGTAGCAATTCCTATTGATTATTTGGCATCATATCATTGTTGAAACAACCATTGTGCATGCACCAGCCGTGAATTTACTATACAATTTTTTTTAGTTTTGGGCAGAGTAACAGCCAGTTGCAAAATTGGGTTCGAACTCTGCCCTACATTACTTATCAAGTCTCGCCAAGAAGAATTTTTTATTTTTTAGAAAGGAAAGTGATGTAAGAGTTCAAATCAATTCACCGACATATTGCCTAAATGAAATTCAAATTTCATTTACGTGTTTAAATAAGCAATATTTGCCGTTAACCAGTGACATGCGATCTTATGCTTGCACAAGTATATAAGCACGGTGCATTTGACCAAAGACCAGAGAGAATTATTTTGGCTAAACTGAAGAGTAATCCTAGACTAGGAAACAAACTCCTCACAGATTACGGTAAATATAAGGAAAAATTAAAGCTTATATTACCTGTGGGTAAAACTGATTATGAATTTCTCTGTGAATTGGATGAAGTATTTGGCAACTTGTTATGTAATCCACAGAACGAAAGCAATTTCATTGATCTAGCGGATCCTTCGGGAAACCAGGATCAAGGACTTGTTATTGACAGTGATGCATTGATAGAATTAATGTTAAAAATAAAATAAAAAAACAAAAAGGTCACCTTGGTATATCAATTGATAAACTACTTCAATTACCTTTAAATTTTATGAATGCGCTCTGCAATTTTATAAATAGAATTTTGAAGAATGGGAAATTGCCAATCGATATACTAACAATAGTAGCTAAACTTTTGCCAAAAGTAGGTAAGCCAACGTGTGCCAGTGATTATAGATTAATCTCTATTATCCCTTCGTTTTTAAAGATAATAGAACGATTGATACTTGATCATTTAGAACGTATGCTGCCGGCTGATTTCGATATATGCCAACATGGCTTTACGATAGACAGGTCGACAACAAATAATATACTCTCTATGTGGAAACATATAATTACATTAGATGAGAAAAAGTTAGATGCATTAATTGTATTCATAGATATCTCAAAAGCTTTTGACTCTATAGCTTTTGATGCAATTTTAAATGCGATTAATTTATTGAATATTGATCCGAATATTTTTAGATTACTTAGATACTATTTATATAATCGAAGAATGAGTATTCAATTAAACGATTTGATATCTAAATCGAAAAGGGTAACAAGTGGAGTTCCACAGGGATCAAGTTTGGAGCCAATTTTATTTAAAATTGTATTTGCACATTTAGAAACTAAGATCACTGACGGTCGAGTTTGCAAATTCGCTGATGATTTGAAAATAATCTTTCCAATTGATCCAAATAATGTCGAATTCTCCAAAAATAATGTGACACTAGATTTGTATGATTTAAGTAGATATTTGTTAACACTAGGGCTGAGAATAAACAGTAAAATGACGAGAGCTTTAAAAATAGGTAACAGAACAGAATTTAATTATGTTTATTTTCATGATGTTGAGATTAATGATGTTTTTGAGATTAAACTTATGCAAGAAATTAAGGATTTAGGCATAACTATTCATTGTACGGCTTCTGCTGAGAGACATATTGAAAGGATAGTAGGCAGTGCCAAGAACAGATGGGCATTAATAAATAGAAATATTATATCGTATGAAATAAAATTTAAAATGTTTATAATATGGATTAGACCGATACTAGAATATGCTGCTGCTACTTGGAATCCCTTAACAAAGGGTTTGTCTAATAAGATAGAAGCTGTACAAAGAAAAGTTGTGAAACAAATTAGTCCTATCTCCTGCACTATATACGCCACTAGATTATAGTTTGTATCACTGCATCCTTTATGGTTTCGGAGAATGTGCTATTGCATAAAAGTTTTCCATTTGAACCAGTGGTCTGGCGCCTATATGAATCCCATAAGAAAGAGTCATGAAATTGGAACTAGATCTGGTCATTTTGCAATATCTCCATCATTGGTGGGGAACGATGCGAGCAAGCTATTCTCTTTTTCAAAAATTTACAAAATTTACAATCAATTGCCAAAGGGGCTTAGAGAAACGCCTCCAACTTAAATGTCTTTTAAATTTTTATCTACCGAACTAGAAAAGTGTTCAATCCTGCTGATATTTTTAATTTTGATTATAATAATACTTTCTCATGGTTAAATAAAAGACAGGATTAATTGTTTTTCAGCAAAATATTTTCTCGAGATTCTATCTTCAAATTTTGTATTATTAAAACTGAAATGTTATGCATTATATCATCTTGTTATTCAACAATGCACACAATCAATTATTAGTCATGGTTCCCATTTTTTTCTTACAAAATGTTATACTTGAATTATACCTTAAATTTTCCTAATTTTGATGAAGAATCTATCACTCTTTACAGCTGAACTTTCTGATGCTGATAAATTGTACAGTACAACTAATTGCACATATATATGTGATGTGATATCTTTTTATATTGTACATTTTCTAATTTTATTATTTGATGGAACATGTGTGGTTTGAATTCAAATAAAGATATTCTATTCTTTTCTATTCTATTCTATTCTATTCTATTCTATTCTATTCTAAACATGTATCTTCACACACGCTTGACATTTCCGTTCTGTAATTGCTTTTGTTCTATCACCTTGACTGTTGGCCTACGTACTTCTGGACTTGCGTTTGACATGTTGTGTCACCTAGTCACTTGGATTTCAGTCGCGCCAATCTTCTTGTTGCTGCAAAACTAGTTATACGTGATCGATTATCTATTAATCGGTATTATACGTGTGCCAGCCACCCCTATGTTGCCGTAGAACTTCAAATAGAAAATTTTAAGCCTTCACACAGCAACTCACATCTCTGAATTCGAGAACTCTAATCATTCCGGTGCATCTACACGAAGAAACATCAGCTAGTCAATCGGAATTGGCCTCAAGTGTCTAGGAGTACTTCGAAACACTTCAACACCACCAAATTTACTCGGCATATATCGGTGTAGAGGAAGATATTTTCTCCGACAAAATTAAAGTGGCATTTATTGATAAATTTAAACCAACTTGGCTCATTGAAACGAACATTATTTAAAAAGTTATTATTCGTTTAATTTCTAGAATATTCTTTGTATAAATAACTTGCAGTATATATACTCTTGAATTGTGTGGAATTTTAGTTCAGTATTACGTATCTGATCTGGCGTGACTTTCTTTTGAAAGCTGCAATTATTGTTAACTACACTCTAGAGTTTACAAATTTTTGATCTTCACGATATAAATCTGCTATAATTTTGTGTGTTTGAAGCGTGTCAATTGGGGACGTTCTGGAACAGGTAATTTAATAATTCTGTTTTTAGCGTCTTATTTCTTTCCAGATTATTTGATTTAATTAATTACACATTCCGTTGCCTAATAAAAAGTTATTAAATATATTGTAACACGCGGCTCCGCGTTAAAACCCAACGATGTTCGATTTTGTCAAATATGGTTCTCTTTAAGGTCAAATAATCTAACTCGGTTCTTACAAAATATTTCTCTAAACTGTGATTTTAGAAACAATCTCTGTTAGTTTCAAGCAGTTTTAATTAAGATTTCTTGAACTGCAATTTTATTTGTAATTAATAGGGTTGCTTATTAAAGATACACACCCGCGCGCGATACGCATGGAACATGCGGTGGATTATTGTGTCACAGTGGATTTATTTCGCTCAGTTGAATTATTCGCAGTTTACGCAAGGGATTTACTGTTCACATTTAACTATGCCTATCCGAATTTCAGAGGACGATGGATTATTATAATGACATAAGTTAAAAACATAGCAAACATTGAACTAATTATTTGTGAATTTTTGTTATTGAAGTCTTTATACGGATTTCATCAATTTATTTTCAGTGACAACTTTTAACAGTGACTATGTTCATATCATCATGTATTTTCAATCGGTTGCATATATTCATTTCAATTCAGACATTTGTGAAAGAATAATTGCTTGTGTGCAAAATATGCTACTTTATAAACAGAGCTCATTTTGCTACCGTCTAGTGCATGGAAAATTTTGTTTAACTGTGACTTGTGCATGAAACATTTATCTTTGTGAACTATGATTTACTTCTGCCGTCTAGAGTACGGACAACTTAGTTTGACTGTGACTGGTGTTTAAGACATTCATTTGTGTTAAAATTTGATTTTATTGCCGTCTAGAGCACGGTCAATCTGGACTATTTATGATTTCATACGCGGTGTTATTTACAATACATGTGATCTTTATATGTCTTTCTCATCACTCATCGGGAAAAGCCGGGGAATAATCATGTGCACGGATCTCCACAGCCGCTACCAAACCAATGTAGGGAGGAAAATAATCTCGCAAAAGCCACCTACATAAATGGTGCCCCGTTTCGTCGAACTCACAACCAACAAAGAATTAATAAACATCTAGATTTTGAGAAATTAAAGCACTATGGATGAATGCCACGAAGAAAAGTAAACTCTAAGATACATATCACAGATAAACACCCTCTCGAGTTTACAATTGTCGAAGACAGTCGCACGATGACGGTTGAGGACGATGTTACACTGCCATCTATTCTCGACAAAAATCATACGCATAAGATGAGGTCCAGTTTAGGAAATGCAGGATGCCCAGTGGTGAGCCCAGCAATATTCCGCATCAACACATTGACACAGTATAAAATATGCCAATTCGATCCAAACTACCTTGACGAGTGGGTCGACGATGCTACTTTATTGGCCAAGGTGTCCAATATAACAGACGAGGGCTCAATATTTTTGAGGGTTTGGGAGATGATCCCAATGTCTTTCAGACGCGAACTCAAAGATATACTGCATCAATACACTGATGGCACATGTGCGCAGCCATGGCAGAGCCTGCAACGCGCCGTCAAGCAGCGTTTGGCACCAGATCGAGAAGACAGGCTTACAGAATTAATGAGCCAGATTTCCCTAGGTAGTCGCACGACTTCTGAGCTATTTAGGGAGATGGAGCAGAAAGCCTTGGAATTCAACCTGCCCCAGGAAATCGTAATGCGACTTTTCATACAGAATCTCCCGCCGGCACTACAAGAGATGGCCACGTGTTGTGCCCATCTATGTTGGATGGTCCACGTACTTGGATGTCTTCTGTATTTATTATTAGCGTATCGTCTAGACGAGCCTTAATTGTGCCTAATTCTGCAGTTTAATTATTCATTTGAGAAGTCAATGCCTGAATCAACGTTTCCAACCCATCAGAAGCCATTTTAAATGTACGACAAATGCTTTATTTTTACTCAATTATATATAGAATTTTTCTCGCACAACGAGCATCGATTTAATAAAACAAATTTACACATTAATTAATTTATGTTCACTTCAGCTCTAAGTCTGCTTTTCTCATTGGGCTGACTGCTTCATTCTTATACGGACGCTTCTGCGAGGAATTTCTGTTGAAATACTGTCTGCCCTAGATAAGACTTTTTGTTCATTATTTGTCTTAAAGGTGGCCATTGCCACATCTCCCCCCCCTCAGGAATCGGCTTTCGCACTCTGCTTAAACGATCCAGTGCCACAGCTCGTGGTCCATCGGGCAGGCTAACAAAAACAGTATTGTGCTCTGCGTCCACCCTCTCCACGCGATACGGCCCATCATTAACAGCCTGCAGTGCCATGGGCTCGACCTTCGCTACCATTACATAGTCGCCGACCTTTAGGCGAGTGCGTGTCGGTTGCCTTGCATAGCCTTGTCGCTGTGGGGCGCCTACATATTCAGTTAACTGTTTTAGTCGTTCCTGAATATCCGCTATGGTGCAGCGCTCATGGGATCCTTGGATTACCGGTTCACCTGGAAGTCTTATGTGTCCTCCATAGACCATGGTCGTTGGAGCGAATCCTGTAGCTGTTGAGACAGTAAAGCGCATGGCCCGCTCGACCAAATGTAATTTGTCTCTCCACGTTCCCGGGCTCTCGTGGCACCAGCATCGCAGTACCTCTTTCATCGTCCTATGTGCGCGCTCAGCTGTCGCATTGGTTTGCGGGTGATAAGTGGCTGTGCGGGAATGCTTTATGTCAAGGTCTTTGCACCACTGATTAAATTCTTTCGACTCAAACTGTGCGCCTTGATCGGTAACTATAACTTGTGGTGCACCGAATCGACTGAGCCATCGCTCTTCTAAGCACGTTATAATCTTTTCTGTTGTGATCTTCTTCAGTGGTACAAACTCGACCCATCGGGTAAACTTATCGACCATGGAAAACACATAGGACACGCCGCCGCGAGCTACCGGCAGTGGACCTACCAGGTCGACATGCAGAAACTCGTTCCGTGCCGTGGCATTGAAAGCAATCGGCGTGACTTTTTCTCGTTTTTGTGGTTTACAACGTTGGCATGTAGTGCACTGTTGACAATAGCTACGAATTTCTTTGGACATGCCAGGCCAATACAATCGTGACTGCAATGTCTCAATGAGCCGCCCAGCACCGGGATGTCCTAACGTTTCATGCCAAAAGGCCATTAATTCTGTTCTTATAGATTCTGGCACAAACCATTGCACTGTTTGTCCTTCTTTCCGCACCAACAGGCCGTTCTGTAGACTCAACGTTTTATATGGTGCAGATACCCCGGTGCCGTTTTTTAATTGATTAACTATTTCCTGACATGTAGCATCTCTACCCTGTTCTTCAGAGACTTTTATAAGCGGTGAAACCCGCACAGCGGAAATTCTGCT
The DNA here is from genome assembly GCA_029291075.1 of Eudiplozoon nipponicum. NCBI lineage: Eukaryota > Metazoa > Platyhelminthes > Monogenea > Mazocraeidea > Diplozoidae > Eudiplozoon > Eudiplozoon nipponicum. The sequence goes on from JAQBSW010006995.1 coordinate 21,662, forward strand.
GAGCGCATCGGCCGCCGCATTCTCGATTCCTACTCTATGATGAATTGATATATCATACTCTTCTAGTTCTTCAATGGCTCGATGTACACGTTTCTTCTCAATACATAGTGATCTCCAATGCCAGCGCTTTGTGGTCGTAAGGACGTACGTGTTCCTGATGACAAAATATCTAAACTTCCGTAGCGCCCAGTGCAATTCTTTTTCTGTGACTGTATAGTTCTGTTCCGCCTTAGTGAGTGTGCGACTTATATATTGCGCAGGACGTCCGTCAGCTTGTAACACCGCTCCTATACCAATATCTGACGCGTCTGTAACAATTGACATATTACCTACCGGGAAAGTCAAAATAGTTGCATCTATTAATTTCTGCTTGCATAGTACAAACGCTTGTTGAGCTTCCTCCGTCCAACGAAATGGTATCTTGGCACTAGTTAACTGAGATAAGGGCTGTTGTGTAACCGCCATCCCTGCGAGGTATGGTCTATAGAAATTCACCATACCAATAAACCGGCGCAATTGTTTTCTAGTAGTAGGCACCGGATAATCCCTGATAGGTTGTACATTCGAATCTAACGGCATGCATCCGTCCGCTGAGACTAAGTGCCCCAAGAACCGAACTTCTTGACCTATCTGTACCTTTTCTGGATTAAAATGTAATCGCCATTCTACAGCTTTGGCCAACATTTTCTGCAGCCTCACACGTAATTCGTGTTCAGTAGTGGCCCATATAATAACATCGTCTACGTAAGCTGTTGTACAAGTTAAGTCAGACACGAACGAGTCCATCATTCTTTGGAACACTTTCGGTGCGTTTTTAAGGCCAAATGGTACTCGGGTGAATTGGAAATGACCTTGGGGTACTTGTACCGCTAACTTCCATCGGTCTTCGGGCCGCACGCCTATTTGCCAAAATCCCTGTTTAAGATCAAGCACGGCAAACCATTTGCCTCCCGCTAGCTGTAAGAACAGATCACGCAGAGCCGGCATGGGATACGGGTCCGGTTTAGTTACTGAGTTCAATTGCCTAAAATCAGCCGCTGGTCGGAGCGAACCATCCTTTTTCGTAACATAAACCATCGGAGCACGAAAAACAGATGTTGACGGTTCAAGAACGCCGGCTTCTATCATTTCTTGGGTTGCTCGAGTCGCTGCTGCTAATTTCTTTGGAGGAGCACCATATACTTTTGGTGGTTCGTAACCGTCATTTAGTTCTAGCCATAGCTTAAACTGTTCGACTGTCGGCCCTGGACGCTCGCTACAATCAGGCAGTTGGAATATAATGTTATATCGGGTTTGAAGATTCTTCCACCACGCAGGCAGACAACTGGTCTCCTCCTGCAATTTATGGGTACATATAGACTTTATTGAACTTATTCCCTCAGGCCGCGATAGGCATACACGTTTATTTTGACAGTCTATCGTCTTAACCCATTTTCTAATGAAATCAAGTCCCAATAAGGGCGTTTGCGTATTCGAAACAACAAAAGACATATGATAGACATTTTCATTTATTAACAACTTCGTGTCCCACTCGCCCACAGCCACCATCGATGCGCCCGATGCCTGACATAAACTTGCTTTCGTAGGTTTTACATTGTTCAATGGCCAAGTCAATGGTAGTACCGACACATCAGCTCCAGTATCCAATTGCATTATTACTGGCTGTCCGTTGAAGAGTTCTAAAAATTTAACTTTAATGAAAATTCTTACATTTGGCAATGTTTCCCACACTTCCTTTTCTTCAAAGGCCATCTGGTTCGGACCACTTTTTTGTTTGCTCTGCTGGTCTTCATTCGATCTACCCGTCGGAGCCACCAAAGGATTAATATTTGTGCCCTGCTCTCTCCACCTTTATTTGTGAGATTGTGCACCCTGTTACCCCACTGCACTGGCCGTTCTCGAGGAGCAGTACATGGGTTTTGCTGACGCTTATACGTCGTATTCGTCGGAGCTGGAGTCCTTATATACTGACTTTGCTTCCAGGCCACTGGCTGTTGCCTTCTGTCGCGGAACTGCTTATTATGCCGCGAAGAATTCCAATACGGTATGTCGCTCCTGTCAGATGTCGTAACTGGACCCATGCGTGGAGATGCAGCTGCCACTTTGTTTGTCATTATGGCCGAACTTTGAAGAGCCTGAAGTCTCTCTTCAAGGCCTCACTGGGCGCTGGATATTTCACCGTATCTGGTAGGATCCAGCAGCATGAACATGATGGCCTCATGTGGTTGCAAGCCGGGTAAAGACTCGGTAAGCTTCGAGAACTACCGCTTGATACGTGCCATGGTATCCATGGGCATCTCACCCATTAATGGTTTCAGGCTGTATAATTCTAAGAACACTTCCTGAGGCCTACCCCGGAAATGATCCAACACGCGTCTTTTGTATTCTTCATACGTGAGGTCAACCGGCAATTCCAATTGGACTGTTACTGTCCGGTCCACTAATTACTGGACAGCTACACGCACAATAGGTGCTTTCAATGTAAATTCTTGGGCTCGAACTGATGCTTCAAATTTTTCGAACCACAACTGTGGCCTTTCCAAATCTAGTCGTGCCAACATCGGCTTAAACTCTGATGACGGTCTGAAATAACTCGTCGATTCGGCTGAAAACGCCGGCATATTTCCTCCTGATTCCTCTTCGGCGCGGTCGCCATTGTTTTTTTCACCTATGTTGGATGGTCCACGTACTTGGATGTCTTCCGTATTTATTTTTAGCGTATCGTCTAGACGAGCCTTAATTATGCCTAATTCTGCAGTTAAATTATTCATTTGAGAAGTCAATACCTGAATCAACGTTTCCAACCCATCAGAAGACATATTAAATGTGACACAAATGCTTTATTTTTACTCGATTATATATAGAATTTTGCTCGCACAACGAGCATCGATTTAATAAAACAAATTTACACATTAATTAATTTATGTTCACTTCAGCTCGAAGTCTGCTTTTCTCATTGGGCTGACTGCTTCATTCTTATACGGGTGCTTCTGCGAGGAATTTCTGTTGAAATAATGTCTGCCCTAGATAAGACCCCTTGTTCATTATTTGTCTTAAAGGTGGCCATTGCCACAATAGTAACCGCTTGAATTGAGGTTCGATCTAATCTGGGTTGTCTGGCGCATTAACCGCTGGAAATGAGGTACGATCTAATCCGGGTTTTCTAGCGCATTGACCGCTGGAAATGAGGTACGATTTAATCGGGCTTGTCAGGCGTAGTAACCGCTCGAAATGAGGTACGATGCTATTTTTTCTGGTGCATTAACCACTGAAAATTAGGTACGATCTAATGAGGGTCGCCTGGCGCATTAACTGCTGGAAATGAGTTACGTTCTAATCTGGGTTGTCTGGCGTAATAACCGCTGCAATTAGGTACGACCTAATCAGGGACGTTTGGCGCATTAACCGCAGGAAATGAGGTATGATCTAATCTGGTTTGTCTGGGGCATTAACCGATGGAAATAAGTTACGATATAATCTTGGTTCTCTTGTTTAGTAACCGCTGGAAATAATGTATGATCAAATCTTGGTGGTCTGGCGCATTAACCGCTAGAAATGATGTACGATCTTATCTGGGTTGCCTGGCGTAGTAACCGCTGGAAATTAGTTACGAACTTATCAGGGTCGTTTGACGCATTAACCGCTGGAAATGAGGTATGATCTAATCTGGTTTGTCTGGGGCATTAACCGATGGAAATAAGTTACGATATAATCTTGGTTCTCTTGTTTAGTAACCGCTGGAAATAATGTATGATCTAATCTTGGTGGTCTGGCGCATTAACCGCTGGAAATGATGTACGATCTTATCTGGGTTGCCTGGCGTAGTAACCGCTGGAAATTAGTAACGAACTTATCAGGGTCGTTTGACGCATTAACCGCTGGAAATGAAGTACGATTTAATCTGGTTTGTCTGGCGTAGTTACCGCTGGAAATGAGGTACTATCCTATTTTGTTTGTCTGGCACATTAACCGCTGGCGCAGTAACCGCTAGAAACGAGGTACGATCTAATCTGGGTTGCCTGGCGCATTAACCACTGGAAATGAGGTACGATCTGATCTCGATTGTCTGGCGTAATAACCGTTGGAAATATAGTACGATCTTATCTTGGTTCTTTTGTTTAGTAACCGCTGGAAATGATGTTCGTCTTATCTGGGTTGTCTGGCGTAGTAACCGCTGGAAATGAGGGACGATCCTATCTTGGTTGTCTGGCTTATTTACCGCTTCAAATGAGGTACGATCTAATCTGGGTTGTCTGGCGTAGTAACAGCTGGAAATTAGGTACGATCTAATCAGGGTCGTCTGACGCATTAACCGTTGGAAATGAAGTATGATCTAATATGGATTGTCTGGCGCATTAACCGCTGGAAATGAGGTACGATTTAATCTGGTTTTTCTGGCATAAAAATCGCTGGAAATAAGGTACGATATAATCTGATTTGTTTGGCGCATTAACCGCTGGAAATGAGGTATGATCTCATTTGGGTTGTCTGGCGCATTAAACGCTGGAAACGAGGTACGATTTAATCTGGTTTTACTGGCGTTGTAACCGCTGGAAATGGGGTACGATCTAATCTTAGTTTTCTGGCGCATTAACCGCTGGAAATGAGGTATGATCTAATCTGGGTTGTCTGGCGCATTAAACGCTGGAAATGAGGTACGATTTAATCTGGTTTTACTGGCGTAGTAACCGCTGGAAATGAGGTGTGATCTTATCTGGGTTGTCTGGCGCATTAAACGCTGGAAATGAGGTACGATTTAATCTTCGTTGACTGGCTTAGTAACCGCTGGAAATGGGGTACGATCCAATCTGAGATTTCTGGCGTATTAACCGCTGGAAATGAGGTATGATCTTTTCCGGATTTTCTGGCGCATTAAACGCTGGAAATGAAGTACGATTTAATCTGGTTTTACTGGCGCATTAACCGCTGGAAATGGGGTACAATCTAATCTGAGTTTTCTGGCGCATTAACCGCTGGAAATGAGGTACGATTTAATCTGGCTTGTCAGGCGTAGTAACCGCTCGAAATGAGGTACTACCTTATTTTGTTTGTCTGGCGCATTAACCGCTGGAAATGAGGTGCGATCTAATCTGGGTTTTCTGGCGCATTAACCGCTGGAAATGAGGTACGATTTAATCTGGTTTGTCTGGCGTAGTTATCGCTGAAAATGAGGTACGATCCTATCTTGGTTGTCTGGCTCATTTATCGCTTTAAATGAGGCATGATCTAATCTGGGTTGTCTGGCTCTGCAACCGCTGGAAATGAGGTACGATCTAATCAGGGTTTTCTGAAGCATTAAGCGTTGGAAATGATGTATGATCTAATCTGGGTTGTCTGGCGCATTAAACGCTGGAAATGAGGTACGATTTAATCTGGTTTTACTGGCGTAGTAACCGCTGGAAATGAGGTGTGATCTTATCTGGGTTGTCTGGCGCATTAAACGCTGGAAATGAGGTACGATTTAATCTGGTTTTACTGGCTTAGTAACCGCTGGAAATGGGGTACGATCCAATCTGAGATTTCTGGCGTATTAACCGCTGGAAATGAGGTATGATCTTTTCCGGATTTTCTGGCGCATTAACCGCTGGAAATGAAGTACGATTTAATCTGGTTTTACTGGCGCATTAACCGCTGGAAATGAGGTACAATCTAATCTGAGTTTTCTGGCGCATTAACCGCTGGAAATGAGGTATGATCTTTTCCGGATTTTCTGGCGCATTAACCGCTGGAAATGAAGTACGATTTAATCTGGTTTTACTGGCGCATTAACCGCTGGAAATGAGGTACGATCTAATCTGAGTTTTCTGGCGCATTAACCGCTGGAAATGAGGTACGATCTAATCTGGTTTGTCTGGCGTAGTTATCGCTGAAAATGAGGTACGATCCTATCTTGGTTGTCTGGCTCATTTATCGCTTTAAATGAGGCATGATCTATCTGGGTTGTCTGGCTTAGCAACCGCTGAAATGAGGTACGATCTAATCAGGTTTTCTGGAAGCATTAAGCGTTGAAATGATGTATGATCTAATTCAATGTTCGGCGCATTAAACGCTGGAAAATGAGTACGATTTAATTGGTTTTACTGGCGTAGTAAATCCGCTGGAAATGAGGTGTGGATCTTATCTGGGTTGTCTGGCGCATTAAAACGCTGGAAATGAGGTACGATTTAATCTGGTTTTACTGGCTTAGTAACCGCTGGAAATGGGGTACGATCCAATCTGAGATTTCTGGCGTATTAACCGCTGGAAATGAGGTATGATCTTTTCCGGATTTTCTGGCGCATTAAACGCTGGAAATGAAGTACGATTTAATCTGGTTTTACTGGCGCATTAACCGCTGGAAATGGGGTACAATCTAATCTGAGTTTTCTGGCGCATTAACCGCTGGAAATGAGGTATGATCTTTTCCGGATTTTCTGGCGCATTAACCGCTGGAAATGAAGTACGATTTAATCTGGTTTTACTGGCGCATTAACCGCTGGAAATGGGGTACAATCTAATCTGAGTTTTCTGGCGCATTAACCGCTGGAAATGAGGTACGATTTAATCTGGTTTGTCTGGCGTAGTTATCGCTGAAAATGAGGTACGATCCTATCTTGGTTGTCTGGCTCATTTATCGCTTTAAATGAGGCATGATCTAATCTGGGTTGTCTGGCTTAGCAACCGCTGGAAATGAGGTACGATCTAATCAGGGTTTTCTGAAGCATTAAGCGTTGGAAATGATGTATGATCTAATCTGGGTTGTCTGGCGCATTAAACGCTGGAAATGAGGTACGATTTAATCTGGTTTTACTGGCGTAGTAACCGCTGGAAATGAGGTGTGATCTTATCTGGGTTGTCTGGCGCATTAAACGCTGGAAATGAGGTACGATCTAATCTGGTTTTACTGGCTTAGTAACCGCTGGAAATGGGGTACGATCCAATCTGAGATTTCTGGCGTATTAACCGCTGGAAATGAGGTATGATCTTTTCCGGATTTTCTGGCGCATTAACCGCTGGAAATGAAGTACGATTTAATCTGGTTTTACTGGCGCATTAACCGCTGGAAATGGGGTACAACTTAACGCTGAGTTTTCGGCGCATTAAACCGCTTGGAAATGAGGTATGATTCTTTTTCCGGATTTTCGGCGCATTAACCGCTGGAAAATGGAAGTACGATTTAATCTGGTTTTGTCTGGCGCATTAACTGCTGGAAATGAGGTGCGATCTAATCTGGGTTTTCTGGCGCATTAACCGCTGGAAATGAGGTACGATTTAATCTGGTTTGTCTGGCGTAGTTATCGCTGAAAATGAGGTACGATCCTATCTTGGTTGTCTGGCTCATTTATCGCTTTAAATGAGGTATGATCTAATCTGGGTTTTCTGGCATACTAACCGCTGGAAATGAGGTACGATCTAATCTTGGTTGACTGAAGCATTAAGCGTTGGAAATGATGTATGATCTAATATGGGTTGTCTGGCGCATTAACCGCTGGAAATGAGGTACGATTTAATGTGGTTTTTCTGGCGTAATAATCCCTGGAAATGAGGTACGATTTAATCTGGTTTGTCTGGCGTAGTTATCGCTGAAAATGAGGTACGATCCTATCTTGGTTGTCTGGCTCATTTATCGCTTTAAATGAGGCATGATCTAATCTGGGTTGTCTGGCTCTGCAACCGCTGGAAATGAGGTACGATCTAATCAGGGTTTTCTGAAGCATTAAGCGTTGGAAATGATGTATGATCTAATATGGGTTGTCTGGCGCATTAACCGCTGGAAATGAGGTACGATTTAATGTGGTTTTTCTGGCGTAATAATCCCTGGAAATGAGGTACGATTTAATCTGATATGTCTGGCGCATTAAAGGCTGGAAATAAGGTACGATTTAATCTGGTTTGTCTGGCGTAGTAATTACTGGAAATGAGGTACGATCTAATCTGTGTTGTCTGGCGCTTTAACAGCTGGAGATGAGGTACGATCTAATCTTGGTTTTCTGGCCCAGGGAAACAGAAAATTGGAACTGATAAGAAGTATGAAATAGGAGTTTGTTCAATTATTTACATTTATCAACAAAATTTCACGCTCAACGTTCGAGCATAATTACATTGCGTGCTTAAATATATTTATCCACAGAACTTTCTAAACTGCTGACTCATTTCATTTATTGCATTTGGTGAGAATCTTATAGGTAAAATCTGGTCAATATACATAGGAGGCTTTGAAAATATGCCAGTTTATTTCCATTGACATTTATATATACACTGTTTTGTGGCTACTTTTTTAAGAAATACTAAACTGTTTTGGCAAGATTTGAAAACTGACGTATATAATATGGCAAAATTGTTAGTTAAATTGGACTGGCGATCCTGAACACTTGATCGAATCAATTCTTAAAAGTGGAATTCAAAAGTAGCAGAAGAATGGAGATGAAGAGACGACGATAATCCACTTGAACATTCTATTTAAGGAAGGTTCTGTTTCTCGCATATACGAGAAGTATTTAGAAACGGTTCTAACACGTACAATGAATGCAGCTAACCTGCACATGTTATATAAGGTAGCGTATTTTCCTTTACTACTATTTGAAAAAAAATGACAGAATACCGACTTAAAATATTATTTATTAATTAAGTGATAGATCTCAAAATAACAGCCTGATTTTTGCAAATGAAAGAGGCATGATCGTGCATTGAGACTGAAAGGGGATTTAATTCACTCCCCCGTGTAAATTTATGTTTTTTTATTAGAAAATTCATATGTTCAATTGAAGGCATCTGAATACAAATTAAGGAAACTTTTCTTGTACCTCACAAAACATCTTTTTATTTTTACACATAAAAATTGTATTATGAATAAAATATATCCGTTGTTTTATAATTATTTCAGCATTCTCCGTGTAGTCTTCTTAGAAGTGAAATATTTCGTTATTTTTACTTCTGATGTAAAATGAGAAAATCATAAATATGATTCAGTTGACTATCCGCTATTAGTTCCTAGAATTGTATATCCTTGAGACATGAAATTATGTTCATTCAATGCGGGAGTTACATTTCGACGGAAAAACTAAAAAAACCTTACTTCACGATGAGCAAAAGAACGGCCTTGATGTAAAATTTTTAGCACTTGCCTGAGGTCGCGTCGGCCAATTAATCTATGGCTACAAAAGTAGTTGTCTTTTAAATGCGTCTCGATATGGCTAGCACTACTTTCTTAATTCTTATACAACTCTTCCTTCATTCTTTTCTACAAAATTGTAAATTAATAACCCGCTATGATTTCGGTGATTATATACGCAAGATACATACGTAAACACATACATACATACATACATACATGCGTTTATTCATACATACATATATACACACATGCATATCTATGTACATACATACGTACAGGCATACACACATGAATAAATACATGCATATATGTATACATATTTAAACAAAAACATTAAAATATCTGTTTTCCATATTGTAGGGTCCAGACGAGCCTATGTCGCTGAAGTTTAATTGACCGCTGGACATAGTTTTTCATAAATTCTGGTAGATCCTCGCTCATCAAAATGCCAATTTTTGGCTAGTAAGTGTTTATTGTCAGATATCACGAGAATTAGATTGCTGGTTTGCATGTACTTTGGTTACAGCAAACTACTTTAAGCGTTTTGGTGGTATGGTGACCAGGATTTGTTGGTGGTCCTCTCAAACATTGCCTTCGCTAACATAAGCGGTGCTTATAAGCTCCACGCGACGATGGCGTTACTTTGACTAACGTACGAATGGATTTGGTGCATTCGTAAATTTTGCTCCCGATAAATGACTCTTGACGTTCGCTTCACAGTGATCTAAATCACATTGAACAAACACATCAGCTTGTAAAGCTGTCCAGGCGGTGCCAGCCGTAGTTGGTTACCTCTTCCGTTCCAGATAAAATTTAGCCAAGTTAAATATGATTGTGCATAGCCGCCAAGTTTAAGTCACGCAGGAGGGCAACCATTTCCTTCAATCGTTGCCAGACCAAATATAACATTAGCGGTAAAACATTATGTCTATGACAAGTTATGGTCTATAGAAAATCGCGAAAACTTGCTTTATTTGTGGCTTGTTTGCACAGCTACGCGTTATTCATTTGTCGAAACCGTGGTGTTGATATTTGTGGGATGATGCCACGTAACCATCTGTTTTTTTGTAGTATTTCGGCTCATAACTATGTAGGCTTTGAAAACTTGGTAACCGCTTCGTCTTGTTCGATCACTTGTTCCATTCTTGTGGCGATTGCGTGGTAAATATCCATAAAATGTGGCTATTAGCTGGTTGGCGCGATTACGGCTATTGCATTTGTATAGGCGGTAGATAAATCTTATAATCTTTCTTTAATACCTAAGAGAATATTCATTAGGACTGAAGTGGACTCGTACAGTTTTGAGCCGTAATATTAAAAAATATAAAGTGTATGGATAGCAGCTTAACGGCATTTCCTTTTCTAGTCAAATATGCCGCATACATTTGGCTGTGTCATTTGTGAAATAATTGTGAAATCATATTTTTTGATAGCTCAACTCAGCATAAGTTTCAGGCGATCTTTCTCTTCGTCTAACAAATTCCATTGATTTTGTTGGAACTATTATTGTTGGAAAGTTTTCCGGCATCATTGTGCTTGTTAGGATTTTCTAAGCCAAGAGAAATATATTTTTTCATGCGCGTACTCTGGACTGAGCGGAAACACAACTCTGTGATTCAATTATCTACCCAAACTGGGCGAATAGCCTCAAATATTAGGAATTAATTAATGTGTAATGCAAGCTGTATAAATAATTGGAACTTTGCATGTATTACCGATTCCTTAGAAATTTTTAGTTTATGTTGAAGTTAAGAAGTTTATATATTTTAACAATCAGATCGGTATTCACAATAATTTTTCTTTTAAACAAAATTATCTTGAAAAGCTTGATCTGCTTTGTCAACAATGTTGATACGTAAGTATGTTATCCATGTAAAGTGTTTTAAATTGCTTGTCACTGTGGCCTTCACGATATTTATGTAGAATCCTTGTCCGGATTGGATTATGATTTCCTAGTAATATATTAAATATTTTATTACTTTTTATGGTTTCTTTAAGAATGAGATGGTTTAATTCTATCATAACTCCTTATGAGCTAGAGCTCGTTTATTTGGTTAAGTTTCCAACCTATTACCATATTTTATCGATTTATTAAGCTTCCAACATGACTTCCTTCAGAGGAAAAATATATTTCTCTAATGCTTTTGGTATTTGAGATGATATTGTGAATATTTTCTTCGTTGCTTATATCTTCGTGCGCTGATTATATTATAAATATTGTGCACTCTGAATTCTGTATTTTGCTTTGTTTAGTGAGACGTGTGTTGGCTTGTAGGCACTGATGTTGAGGAGATGTTTGATAGATCTATCGCTTAAGAGTATTTTTTTCATTCCTGGTATACATATACACACATCCATATAGATGTGTCTACATGTGTGAGATACGTGACTTTTTTTGAAACTGATTAGTGAATTTTTCACTCTGTTTTCTCCGAATCATTCAAGCGTTTTTTCCATTAAATCAAATCTTTTGCGCTATTAGGATATCTTTCTGAGACAATTATAATAAATTTTGATTTTTTAGTTTATTCAATCCATAATATAGATGTCTTTATTACAACAAGGCTGATTGACTCTACATTTCGAATTTGGTATAAGTATTGCCAGTCAGTTTAGCTGTTATAGGTATTGACTTCTTCATTTGGCATATTAACGTGGGCATAACCTGAATTCGGATTTTTAGTTGCCAAACTTTCAGATAACTATCAACGAATTATTCGAACAGTTTGTGGCCCTAAGTTCAAATTTTCTGACGAGCCTATTCTACGCAACGTTTGACTAAAGAGGCGTGGATCACTATTGAGCCAACTCATTGAATTAACTTGCTGAATTGATTACACATAAACAAATATTAAGATGTTGTGTTTCTCTTACAATTTTGGCCCTAATTATTTTTTGCGTGCTAAAATTAGCAGATTTGCTACATGGGTTGTGCGCAAATGCGGATGCTAGTTTTATAGTCAGTGAATCCAAGAACGGTACTTTTTAAATTACTAAATACAATTATTGTGCTTTTTATGCCAGCTATGTCCAGAAAATGATATTCTTAGATATTTTTAACCTTCGGAACCAGATACCATGTTGGACTGTTACTGCCTACATACAATTGTTAAGGCAAATTCGGTTCCAAGATACTGGAGGGTGGTATCCGTTTGTGCAAATACGCTCCCATTTATGTATATGCAGAATAAATTATACTTCTACGTGATTGTTCGGCAACCCTAACAAAACTCGCACTGAGCAAAGCTTTGTAAATGATATTAAACAATCACTGAGTGCGTGAGTGATGATAAAAATTCTTTAAATCAAGTCTGCGAGCTTAAAATAAACACCGACACTATTATATTTAACCTGTCGAATAACATAGCAAAACTACATGTGATTGTTGGCAGTTTCGCTATTTTGTAAATACTGACTGGTGTTTTAAGGCTATCAGGCCGCTTATTGCTAATTTATTGCGCTTGGCCTCAATTCAGAAGTGTTTCGGATTATCAGAAGTGAGCCACTTCTGTCGAATAATTGATGACGATTTACGACAAAATTCTGTCGTTGCGAATAAACTCAATTTTAAGGACCATGTTTTGGGTGTCGAAAATGCAAATACCATGCTAGTCATCCTAATGTCCAGCACTGCATTATATGCTTCAAGGTAGTAAAAACAAAGTTGATGATGTTAATTTGCAATGAGTTAACCACACTGCACCCATAGGGATTTCAATTTATTCTATGGTGGCAGGGTGGTGCAGTGGTTTGAACTCCAGATACCCAAGCAGACGTGCTCTGGTTCGAGCTCTGTCCGCGGCAAATTCTGGACAGTGCGTGATGGACGAATTGCCCTTTCCACACTATACAGTGCTTAGTTTATATTGACAAATGAATGTACGTAATGGGTCAGGTGCTTATATCAAGATCAAAACCTTGATTAAAGTAAGTGTTATCACCGTCAGCACAACCAATTTTGTTTAATTATATAAATGTTCATTTAAATAACACTTCCACATGTAGCGTGGTGTCTGATTTATAATGACAGATTAGGGATGGCTATTTGGAACATCAGAGTGTCATTTAGGCTCCAACTAAAGGAAATGCTAACCAAGAAATATAAGTTATTATATATCTGAAAATTGTGTGTAGTTCGCGGTAAGGTGGTTTAGTGGTTAGAGTACCAGATTCCGAGGCAGACATGCTCAGTTTCGAGCTCCTTTCGCGGCAAATTCTGGACAGTACGTGATGAGTTCCCAATAAAGACGAAACCGATCTACTGGATGAATCTAGTAACAAATAAGTTCAGTTGTGACCAGAAGGATAAACCAAAGGCAGCATGAACGGAAGTATAATCTCATGCACATTCGTTTCGTGCTTACTGGCGACTCATCAGTAGGAGCCGGTATTACGCCATTAACCACTATATATTTGGGTGAACAATGTGGCATAATAGGACGGTACAATCTCCTAGACGAACGTGTAAACCTGGAATAATGAAGCTTACATTGTATAGTCTACGACAATGAGACTTCAACGCTAACTCACACTATATTATATATATACCGAGTCTGTAATAGTGAAGCTAACATCATATAGTCTCGATAATGCGACTTCAACGCTAACTCACACTATGCTGCTTTGGTTTATCCTTCTGGTCACAACTGAACAAATTTGTTACTAGGTTCGCAACACCTAATACATACTTGCATATATATTAGCTCTCCGCAACAAACAGTATTTAACAGTTATATATTGAATTGAATGATGTCATGCTTACCACGAAATGTGATAACTGATATCGATCAAAGCCAGAGTGTATGGATTTACTGGAGTAACAGTGTTCATAAATTGTTGTAATTCTCAATTTCGGTGAACTATAGCATAAATTAATATCCATCATGTTGGTACCATGTACCGACTTGGAAACCGTAGTGTTAGTACCATGTACCTTTTCGGTACAATATGTTGGTATCGGTTACTAACACAATAACCATAGTGTTTGTATCCTTTACAGACTCGGTGTATATATTATATAGTGTGAGTTAGCGTTGAAGACGCATTGTCGTAGACTATATAATGTTAGCTTCACTATTGCAGGTTTACACATGCGTCTAGGAGATTGTACCGTCCTATTATCCCACATTCTTCACTCAAATATAGTGGTTAAAGGGCGTAATACCAGCTCCTACTGATGAGTCACCAGTAAGCACGAAACGAATGTGCATGAGATAATACTTTCTGTTCATGCTGATTTTGGTTTATCCTTCTGGTCACAACTGAACTAATTGTTTACTAGGTTCGCAACACCTAATACATACTTGAATATATATTAGTGCTCCGCAGCAAACAGTATTTAACTACCGGATGAATTACCTTTTCTACACTATGCAATTCATAGTTTATACTGACAAATATATGTACTTAATGGGTCAGGTATTTATATCAAAATCGCGACCTTGATTAAAGTAATATTCTAGCTTGTACCTTTTTTGGGAAAACCAATAAGATGTTAATTTGATTCAGAAGCGGATATATGTATTGCACGCGTAACGTGACATTAAACATGTTTAAACTATGAAAAAAAGTTATACCAGGCTTTTCGTTTTTCTATTTAAGTAAAAAGATAATTTCAAACGGAAGCGGTAATAAATGCATATGATGCATTAATCTTCCAAATAAACGAGATCCATGGATCCATAAAGATGTTATCTAAAAATAAGTTAAGAGCTCTGATTGTAAAAATTCCCGATTTTAATTCTGCCAATTCAACCTACTTTGTCCAATTCAGAATATACACCGTGCTGTCAAGCCAGTAGAGTTATACGTGTATCAACTTTCCGGTGGACTTAATTTCAGAATCCGTATGACATGTTTTGACTTAAATAGTATGTCTGAATTGTTTTACATTTCCGTTTGAGTTTTGTAATGAACACAACGCTCCAGGAGTATAGATGAGCTCAAAAAGAAATCTTAAAATAATTTATGTGTTACTCAATAGATTACTGGCGCCAACGTATTAGATATATCCTTGCCAGTATTCTAGGAACCAGTGGTTTATGTCATTGTAAATAATAAGTTACATATGCCTGCTGTTAAGTGTAGGCTGCCAAACCAATTTTTCGAACCTGGTCGATATCCAATGCATATTCTGCATGATCTCCTTTGCGTAGTAGACTGAAATTGGTTTGTTTTACTTATTATAATTCAAGATATTTCACTGTTTATTACACAAGCAGATGACTGTTGAAACACGAAATATCAGATAAAATTTGGAATCTTTTAATCTACCCTTTTTCAAAAATACTAGTGAAGTATTTTTTCTCATAACGGACAAAAATGTTGTTGGAGTTGAGTCTCCGTGATTTGCGTTCGCGGGTTGTCTCTTTGCACTATCGGTTTCGCAAAGATCCGATTGATCCTCATTTACAAGTACGCATCGACTTTGTCTTCTTGTTGGCTGACTGCAAATTCGTCCCTTTCTTCCGAAGGCTGCAACATCGCTCATACTAACGGCTGGAAATGGGTTATGATCTAATCTTCGTTGAATGGTGACGTTTCAATTTGGAATTTCCCGAATCATCATCAGGCCTCTCAGCACACACACACACACATTACAATGCTCACAATAGCAGATTTAAGCAATTTTTTTAAATCTACAATTATGAGCGTTAAACTGTGTATGTGAAATTAGAGGCCTGATGATGATTCGGGAAATTACGAATCGAAACTCGCCAGTCAACGAAGATTAGATCGTACCTAATTTCCAGTGGCTAATGTGAACGATGTTGCAGCCTTCGGAATAAAGAGTCGAATTTGCACTCAGCCAACAAGAAGACGAACTCGATGCGTACTTGTAAATGGGGATCAATCGGACCTTTACGAAGATGTTAGTGTAAAACGACAACCCACGAAAGCAAATCACGGAGAATCAAGATGTGATGCTCCCACTGCGCAATCATTCACGAAATATGTTGCTGGTTTCTCAGTTTCAGTGGAATACACTAACAAAATAGGAATTTGTGAAATAGCGGACGGTCTGATTTCATAAGATTATCCCCTAAACAAAATAATGGTGTGAACACTTTAATCTAATCAGTAAACAAAAAGTATCAACTGGAAAAATTACATTGTAATATTGTCTCAGTAGGAGGTGGTGCGAACTTCGAATCTAATTTAGAACCAATAAACAGTTATTTGGTGTCTGCAACATAAGACAAGAAACACAGAATGTTTTATATAATAACATTTCTACAGAACTTACTTGCCAGAATGAATCCAAACAGTGAAAGAAAGATGTAGTGAAATAGAGAGTGTGGTTAGGAATAAACAAAGTCCAAATGTACTTAGTCATTGTTGATAAACTGTGGCAAATTTGACTTTTGCACAGTTAATAAAATATCGTGTCATTGACACTCTCCGAGAAGTGGAAGGGAAGGAGTGTATCGTTGCAGTAAAGATCTGACCGAGAATAAGTTTGCCCTTGCTGCAATGGATTCCTTTATGTGCATAGGCGTATTTTCTATATCGCTAGTATAGGGGAAGTAGAAGCTCAAATATTGAATGCTTCAAGCTACGACCCACTTACTCAGTTTAAAAAGGACGAATTATTAACCACCTTTCAAATTGGTAGGCTAGCAAACAGGAATGGATGAGCACTTAGACATTGCGGAGAGAGGTGATTGATTTTAAGAAAAAAAACAATGGCAACTCGGCGCTGGTCATCTAGTTGAGACGGCACTGTCAAGGCAGCAGAGCAAGCTCCAAATTACTGTCAACTATTAAGCATAGAACTTTGGAAAAGTAACGTGAACTGCTTCGAATGCAATCAATTTATGCATTTTAACGTGGTTTGATCCTCGATAGTTAGTTTGCCATCGTACTCTGGTGATGATCATGGAAGGTCGAAACGCGTCAGTGCGTTGCGGCTGGCTCGAACAACATAACAAAACTACTGCCAGCCGAAATGCACTGACGCGTTTAGACCTTCCATGATAATCATCAGAGTACGACGGCAAACTGACTATCGAGTATCAAACCGCATTGAATATATATTGAAATCAAATTTAAATATGCGGCTCCAACCTCTAGCAGTCTTGCATACAGCGAACTTCAATGGAAATGTCGGCTGCACAATTTCTATGCAGTCACGAACATTAATTGTTTGCAGCATTCGCCACATATGCATATATAGACAATACAATTTAACAATAATTGTTTGCGCGTAAGTGCGTTGCAGCTGGCGGTAGTTTTGTTATGTTGTTCGCAGACTGGTTAAATACAATGGGTGTGGTGTTTACTTCAAGCTCGCAAACTTGATTTATAGCATTGTTACCACCACCCGCGCAATCAATTATTGTTAAATTGTATTGCCTATATATATATATGTGGCGAAAGCGGCAAACAGTTAATGTTGGTGACTGCATAGAAATTGGCACCCGACGTTTCAATGTATGCGAGACTGCTAGAGGTGAGAGCCGCATATCTTAATTTGATTTGCATATATATTCAATGCGGTTTCAAACTCGATAGTCAGTGTGCCATCGTACTCTGATGCGGATCATGGAAGGTCGAAAAGCGTCAGTGCCTTGCGGCTGGCGGTAGATTTGTTATGTTGTTCGACGACTGGTTAAATACAATGAGATTGGTGTTTACTTCAAGCTGTCAAACCTGATTTAAATAATTTTTACCACCACCCGCGCAATAAATTATTATTAAATTGTATTGCCTATATATGTATTTGTGGCGAAAGCGGCAAACAGTTAATGCTGGTGACTGCATAGAAATTGGGCAGCCGACATTTCTAGACAAATTCAATGTATGCGAGACGGCTAGAGGTGCGAGCCGCATATCGAAATTTGATTTGCATATATATTCAATGCGGTTTGAAACTCGATAGTCAGTTTGCCATCGTACTCTGATGATGATCATGGAAGGTCGAAACGCGTCAGTGCGTTGCGGCTAGCGGTAGATTTGTTATGTTGTTCGACGACTGGTTAAATACAATGGGATTGGTGTTTACTTCAAGCTAGCAAACTTGACTTGAAGAACTGTTAACATCACCCGCGCAATCAATTATTGTTAAATTGCAAAAGGCTGTTTATATTCCATTTATTGCTTATGCTATTGGAATTTATTTTAGTTGTGGAAATGCAACCATATATAACACTTCCTGTTATGTTCAACTTGAACTGAAATATGGATTTGAGACATTTTTTAATTTTGTTAATAAAATTATCAAATAGTAGGCTTAATTGATATATCAAAGCAGTAAGTGCATGTTATAGAGCGATGTTGAATAGCTTATAACAATTTAACTGTCAATAATTACACTGCTTTGAATGTTCACGTTTCTTATCTTTATAAATGAATTTTAAATCTATTTAAAGCGAGTTGTTCATTTACAAATTGATTTCTTATAATAGTCACTTAGGAAGTAGTACTGGTTAAATTAGAGGAACTGGAGAGAAACCCACAGGAACTTAAACCCCAGATGTGAGAATGTGAGGAATAGTCGCCTCAAGGTTGGTGGAGCGGTAACTGGTGATTCAAGAAGGATTGCGCATTACAAAGTTGTGCTTGTGCAATAGGGTATGAATGCACAAACATAAGTCAAGCAATGCTTGAACGAACATATTATCGGTTGATTTTGAGAAGCACAGGTAATTATAATAGGTCATGGTCTCCAATTATTTTCAATTGAATTTGTACAATGATGAAATAGCCAAAATATTGGCGATACACAAACTGCCGCTTAGTATCTGCAGATTAACTCCAATGCAATGTTAGTGCAAAGCAAACTAATGAAGGTGAATTGTTAATTAAGCCATGTAATCCCTAGGGGTTAATTGAATGATTACGCCTAGTTAAAAGGGAAGCGCGCTTCGTAGTTATTCATGGCACTTAATTCATTTGGTCAACTGCGGTATAAAACGTAGAAGTAATTTTAAAAGTTTAATGAATTTTATTAAAAATGCGCAGCATTTTGTGTTTTGTTGTTTACGGTTTGTATTTCTTGAGTTAAAGTAAATTACAGGCTTGAATAGAAAATGATTATGCTATTGTATACATGAATAAATCCAGTCTTCGGAATTTGCCTATTCGCTTAAAAAGTTAAAGTATTAATGCAAGGCTTCTTACCTTGACAACATTGCGGTGTTCTTAATTGGAAAACATTCGTCTCGTTGTTTAAATTTCTTTTTAAATATGTAAGAAACTCGACTTTTCATAAGACTCGGTATTATCTAGATAAGTAGGCGCAATATACAGCAAAAGTATAGTTATCTCAATGGAAAATGATAAGCAAAATTTCAATTTATTACTGTTGAACTGTTACGCAACAACCTTAATCATGGACCAAACCTGCGCATTTCAGTCAACATGGCCTCCATCAGCAATAATAATATATAGAATCTTATTTACCTCGTTGGGCAAATTATTGGCAGCAGTCCAAAATTAGATGAAAACTAAATAAGCAGGAAGCTGTTAATTAGAGACTGAATGTCAAAGTTAATATTTTCAAGGCAGATTTAAACTTAAAAAGATCACTCATCTCCTGTGTTAGGACACGGGCACTTGGATTAGTGAAGCAACAGACGAAGAGCTCTTACAATTATTCAAATTTGGTTGTTCTCTTTTCCGAAGTAATTGAGAAGTGAAGACTGTTATATGTTCTAGAATAGCGAGACTAACTGTACGCTATGGTATCGGCAAGAAATGTAATAATGCCTATAGAACTGACTTAAAGATGAAATAATATGAAATATAGAAAATAAATGACGGACAACAGAAGTATAGTTAACTTTAACATGTTTCTTGCTTGCATAACCAAAACCTTCCTTAAACGGAAAGAAACAATTTTGAAGCCACTAAAGATTCGTTTAAAACAATCAAGAGTGGTGAAAAGAAGAGTAAATGGTAAAAGGAGAATTATTATTCGGATTTTTGACAACAACTTGCACAAAGTACTCATATGGAAACATTCTTAACTGTATAAACACAAACTATGGAGTTAAATGAAGATGAACTAGGCTGTACCAGCGAAAATAATTGCGCATTTACATTATATTATAAATATCTATAATTATATATTTAATGTAAAATATTGAGTCCGAAATGTGTGCCAATTTATCAATATATTATAAAACATAGAAACAAAATCATAGTTATGAAGCAAAAAAAATCAAAATAGTTTTTATATACGAAAAAAATAGATTTTTTTACATTCAAAAGCAATACAAAATCGCAGTATATCAATTGTAGAGTTTGCTTGTTAAGACAGACAAGTGAATCATGATAAGAAAACTTCAAAAGAGCATTGAAATCGTCCATATTCGCAATTTGCGCACACAGAAATTTTAACAAAACTTTATCTGATTAAATGTCTCTCAGCAAGGTTAGTAAATGGTTTTTTCTCATGCATATTAAAAAATAGTTTTCCTTCTGCCTTACAAAATGTGAACTATTTGCGGATAATCTCGATCTTTTATTAGCTCCTTAGATCTTGTTCTCTGGGCCCATGTAAACATTCTTACAGTAGTTTTATTTAAATGCAGAAATAAGGGAACTCCTTCATGGTCGTTCGATGACCCTAGCAAAACTCGCTCTTAGCAACGTTTTTTATCTTAATCTCATTTTTGAACTCAGGTACACACTTTTTCACTGAATTTTATAGATTATTTGTTCAGAAAATCATAATCTTCCACACTGAATCAAGTGTTATTAAATGAATGTATTTACGGGTCGATTGGGTCGATCAAGAAGCTGTTTAAAATCATCAGGACATTTACATATTTTACCTTTTAAAACTACGCTTTGAATTGATGAAAATACAAGCTCGAATACTATTGGAACTATAAACGCATCTGGTGTAAATGAAAACATTAGATGTAACACTCTTTATTTAATTTTCGCTACCTGAATGAAAACGCTCCCATTATACTAGCAAAGTTTACGAATTCACCTTGAGTGAGATAACTGTTTTCACAACAGCATCGCCAAGGAGACACAAACAATGTCGAGATATTAAAGCTCGAAAGAACACATCTGTTTGTGAGATGAATTGTCCATTATAATCGCTCTTCCGTCAAATAACTGTGTTTCGTTATCTGATATGAAGTTAGTGCAACCATAATCGTCAGTTTTCCCATTTTTTTAAATTAATAACTTTCTATATTTTAACATTTTTGTTTAATAGCCCTTCTATACTGAATGCTACTATATTATCCCGAAAAATGAATATATCTCATAGAGGGTTTCTCCAAAATATATTCTAATTCAAATTGTATTACTAATTTGCGTGTTAATTATGCAATAAATGAAGATGAAAATTACATTTACTATAGTTTTTTTTAAAGTTTGTATGTTTAATTTATCAGCCCTCCAAACATGTAAAACTGATGCCTTTGACACTTTGAGAGCCAAACCTAATTAAGATGTAAAGCCTAATTGAGCTTCTTTATGCGCACTATAAGCGTTTCAATATGCTGACGGTCAATCATTTGAACCACGTATATTATTGCGTTTTTTTCAAATTTTCCTGTCATTAATATATTTTGAAAGTGGGAATAAAATGTGAGATGTTTAAAAAGTCAGATTTATGTAACTCTCTATGTTACATACTATCAACCTGATTGACTTTACTTCCAGTTTGTAGTTAAAAGCCAGACAGCCTTAGAGTAGGCGGATTCCTCTTGAGTAAGATGACTGCATTTATTATAGTCAAGATAAGAACACACAAACGATTTTACGAAACCAGGGACTGCGATGAACGAATTTTAGGATAACATTTCAAGCAGATACGCCGATTGGTTTTTAAACTTCGCATTAATCATTGTAGACTTGAACATACGCAACGTTGAAAGTAACATCATAAATTACAAAAAACAACGATATCAAATTAAATCCTATATATATATATATATATATATATAAGTATGGATATATATATATATGGCATATACAAGGTTATGGCGATCAAATCGCACAAACCAAAACTGATGCGCACGAATGAAAAGATAGCCTCTCTGTGACGTCAACACCTTTTTCTGTATACAAATTTCAATGTACCTGCAACGCTCATTACATCGGCAGATCAAAAAGAGGCTTGAAACTAGAATAAATCAGCATCTCCCTCTAAATATAGTAAAGCGGGGTGCAGCTTCTGCATAAAAATCACCAATTTGTGAATATGTTCTACTCACAGGTCAGGCTGTTAGTAGTAACGATTTTTCAGTTCAGTACAAGGCAAAAACAGAAAAAATACTTCTGGCTTTTGAAGCTATAGCAATTCATAAGCTGAACCCTTGCTTAAACGTGCAGAAAGTAATTCAAAAAGAAATTAAATTGGACTGGAACAAAGACATAAATGACAGGCCTTCAAAAATAGCCTACGTTCCGCAAAATACGACACACCCATCAATTACGGACGCATTTACAATGAAAGCGAGGACATACCACATGACTTTACACAAAAGGAGTGGTCTAAATTGCGCAAAACAAAGACTGACATAGCG
>JAQBSW010006996.1:0-44244 GCA_029291075.1 Eudiplozoon nipponicum
AGTTAGATTTTTCCAGTTTACCATGGGGAGGTTAAGGTCACCCACAACGACGTAGCGATCGGAGTGCTGAGAGAAAAAAGTGGATAAATGTTGAGCCCCGAAAGTGTTGTCGATGATTGAAAGGTTGGGAGTCTGTAGACAACACAGGTAGATATACTTTGGTTTTGGACCAATAGCTGAAACGAGAAAAATTTCCAATCCTACAGAAAACGATGTCGACAAACTTTTGGGCATGAGAGAGGATCGGCCATAAGGAGCCAGCCCGCCCCCACGACCGACATTTCTGTCGCTACGAAGGAAAGTATAACCAAAGGTGAGGAAAAGGTCATCACAGTGGATGGATGGGAACAGACATGTTTCAATTAGAAAGCATATTTCTAGCTCGTTAGAGGATAGAAATGCTCGCAGTTGATTGGTTTTGGGTGTAAGTGATCTGCAATTGGTAAGAATTGCTGAGAGTGCTCTCTGGGAAGAACGGTTAGACCGGGGAGGAGAAGCGTGCGGGGGCTTTCCGCTGGCGGGCGGAACGAGATCGAGGGCTGATGAGGGTGACTGACCGCTCGTTGACGAGGATGGAGTGGTCCCTTTGACCTCTTCTTTGACCAACTTTTGTCGGGTGGGTGAGGTAATTGGAGGATTTGTAAGCACGAAGGAGGCGATATGTTTGGGCTCGATGGGGCACTCTTGAGCGGCGTTGGTGGGGTGGGAGGGGACAGGAACTAATTAGGGGTCGAGACGCAACTGTTCTGGATGGAGTCGATAAGGTTTTCGGAAGAGGGAGTTGAAGTTGATGGGGCTGAGTCGATATACCGCTTGGCCTTGGGCGTCTTACGTTTTTTTCAGTTTCTGGACCACAGC
Organism: Eudiplozoon nipponicum; assembly: GCA_029291075.1. Lineage (NCBI taxonomy): Eukaryota > Metazoa > Platyhelminthes > Monogenea > Mazocraeidea > Diplozoidae > Eudiplozoon > Eudiplozoon nipponicum. The sequence continues at coordinate 859 of JAQBSW010006996.1, forward strand.
ATCGGTCGTAAAAGTGACACGACGTGGAGTTGTGTGTCGGACAAATGAAATAGGGGGGGAGGGTGCGTTATTTGGGGGCTTTACGCGGCGTGGTCGGACATGACGACGTGGTAACGCTTGAGACTTTGAGGGGAACGGTCGTGGAGTATGGACTATAAGTGAAAGGAAACCCTTCAAATCGGGAGGTCAGCAGGAGGGGTCTGAAGAAAAGGGTGTCGCCGAGGATGCTGCCGTTAAGTGAGCGGCTTTTCTTTAGATTGCTCCAGTCTGGAAAGGCGTGAATAGCTGCAGTAGGGGGAGTGGTGTCCGGCTGAGTGATCTGAGCTTTCTCTACAGTCTTTTGTAGTAGCTTGCAGTCAGGCTATAATTTGACTTTGCCAGAAGATAATAGGGGCGATTGCAATTTGAAATGACTAAGAATATCATCTGACAGTCATTTGTGTGAGGAGAGTACAAATGCGCGACCTTTTCCTGAAGAGGCCTCTTTAAGGTGGCTTAAGTTATCCTCTAGTTGCCTGATGGGATCTGGGGCCAGATAGTCTTTTGAGAAGGGAGATGTGTGGAGAACAGAGAGGGGTTTCGCTTGCTGTGGTTTCATAGGACAACCTCCCTAGCTACACCATTCAAAAGCTTATCTGCCTGACGCAATAGATGGGGCTGTAGAGTGGAGATCGAAAGGTTGCCAGTCAGTGCTCCAAGTAGTCCTGTGACATCCGCAATTTGTTGCTGGATGTTGCTTTTGAGTTAAGAACGGGGAGATGGGGGCTGGCGATAAAATCTGGTTCATGGTGGAGTGAGATAGAAAAAACAGATATAGTGTAGATTACAATATAAGGGAGGAAAAGAATGGGTATTAATGAAAGAATAAGAATGGGTATTATAATGTCTATAAGAAACGCGAAAATCGGATGAGCTAGAAGTAGGTCCTTGGTATATGTAGGAAAATTCCAAGAAAATTGTGTAATTAAATTCCAGGTGTATCCTAGAGATAAAATCAGACAAGAAATCACGATAATCTAAAAATAAAAACAAAATGAAACCCGATATCCTTTTAAAATTAGAGAATTATTGGAAACCACAAGCACGCCCTCTCCGGTCGTTGCGTTCTGCCAGACAAATTGTACAGAATTGGGATACTTATCTCAAAATTCTACCAAAATTACAGATAGCGAATGTATTTTCGTCCTTAAATGTTACGAGGCTAAAAGCCCCGATAATCTATCGACTTTATTAATGGTGGTGGAACGTTATTGCCCTTTAAAAACAGGGAAACTGTATCCATGCGGTAAACATCGTGGTATTCGTTCGACTCCTGTTGTATCTAAGTTGTTTACAGAAATTATTCTACATTGTCGCGAAGCTTTAAATGAAATGCGCGTTAAGTAGAAACATGCTGGATTAAGACCGGAAAGAAACTTACATAATACGCCAATCCTTATGCAGTGACTTGAACATCGACCTGTGAATCAAGTCTCACAAAAGCCAGATTTCTAGACTTCAAAGATTCATTTGTCTCATTGGTTTTCAATAGCCTACACATACCGAAAATGGTATGTCTGCTAACATTTTAAATATTATACGATATTTATAGTACCTTTTTCATGCGTAAAATGAAAACTAAATTTTATCAGATACAAGAACTGTTTCGTCTCATATTTTCCTCAAGTATCTACAAAGGAATATCCTATTATATATATATATATATGTATATATATATATATATGTATAATGTAAGAGAGTGTAAAGTAAGGGAACATTCAATCAATTGTGCGTGTGAAGATATTTCAGAAGAATATGAGAAATGATTGGTTTTTGTGTGTGATAAAATAACATTTTTCTTTTGCACATGGATAGGATATTATGAATTTTATAAAGGATCCCAATCCAAAAGAATTCATAAAAAGAACTATACGATCTGTTCGCGTTAACGATTCAGGGACAAGTAACGGCTGCAAAGAAAATTGTACGCGCTTAATACCAGCTGCAACATCCATTAAGCAGTCCCTCTTTATCCCTAATTTCACATTATTTTAAAATATATCATAATGAACTCAACTCATCCACAATTACAGGATACTGTCGTATGAGTTCTTCCAGGATATACATTAGTCTATCTCGACAACACAGAAAATTATGTATTAGGCACATACTTAGTAATAAATTTGTTCAAACACTCAGCATGGGTAAAAGGTATAACCTCATGTGCACGTGTTTCGTGCTTACTGGTGATTGATCAGTAAGAGCCGGCTCTATGCCCTATGTACACTATTTGGTGAATTAATGTCGAAAAGTTGGACCGTACAATGCCTTGTAACCATAAGAAGAGCAACAAAAAGCAAGGAAATTTCATAATAATAATAATAATAATAATAATTTTTAAAAAATTAGAATTTAGTCAAACAAATTACTAAAACAGAATGATTTATGAGGGGGGGAGGACCTAGTTAATATGAGTACAGATAGAACTTAGAAGTGACGCAAACTAAACTTATCCCCAACACCATTATGGACAAGTCAGTTTTAAGGCAAGGCAACGTCGGCAATACGGCCTCCTTGCGGTTTTTACTGTTTCATGTCATAAGAAAAACCAAACCTCGCAGCCAAATTAAGAAAAGGAAGTTACAAAGATGATTATACAAGAAGTCTGCAACAAGTCCGCAACTGAACTTTATTCGATACCCTATCGCGCAGGATTTCCAACTAAGAACTATGATGTCCATCCTGGCAGACGGCTGGATCCTGTACTACCCAATTTAGATGAAGTCGACTTCAACTATTTTTGCCAGGTCAACATCTGCCCACAATGTTTCTTACGCCAATATGGCGCTGGATGAGATACAAATGTTCTAATGGGTAATTGAGCTAAAGGAAAGCGCCAAATATGACCGAGCCTAGGCAGTTGGTGGAGCCTTACGTCTTACCGACAAGGAGCATTTTTTGACCGGTTCAAAAATACGTAAACGGATACCAGCGTTGGTTATTGCTTGGTGGTAATCTACATGTGCTATGCTTCTCAAACAGTGGTGGCCAAATTTCACTATCGTATAATAAAACTCTACTTTGAAATTTGCTGGAAACACAACCGTTAAGGCAAAGTTAAATACTCGTGTTTCACCATAAGTGGCGAAGTTTGCAGAAAGATACTCTAGCTTTCCCGTTTCTCATACTCGTCTCGTCAGACATATGACCTAAGTTATTGATAGAGCTGCCAGAGCTGGAGTGAGTGGTGGGTGATCCTGTATAAATACACTATAATTGTAGAATGCGAATTTCATACAGAAAGACGGAACAGCGACCACTGATCTATTCAAGTTGTCCTGGAAATATCTCGATAGTCAAATAATAATAAAATGTTGTCTGCATAATCACGATCGACTAATCTACCCTCTGGAGAACTTAGACGCCTGCATTCTGAACGTAAGGAAGTGTTCTTCATAACAGTATCTATTAAAAAACAAACAAAAATGTGGAAATTGTACAACCTTGATGTACATCACTGCTGGTAGTAAAGTTGTGTGTTAATTCGTTGTAGACCTTAACACAATCAGAAGTGTTCCTGTAAAGAGTGCGTATAATACTTATAAATTTGGCGAGTATACCAATTTTCGACAGAATATGGAATAGAACATTGCAGCCCACAGAGTCAAATGCACCCTTGTAATCCAGAAAGACGGTTATTTTGGGACGGCGATATATAGGTTTCTGTTCAAGAAATTACCTTAAAGTAAAAATATTATTCATACAACCTCGTCCTAACCAGACTCCGACATATACTTCTCTATCATTAAACGAACATTGGTTGCGCGGGCGGTGACAACAATTACTTTTAATCAAGGTTGCGACTTTTATTTAAACACCTGACCCATTATGTACATACATTTGCAGTATAAACTATATATACTATATATATATATATATATATATATATATATATATATATATTACTTAGTTTATATTGACAAATGTATGTACATAATAGGTCAGGTGTTTAAATAAAGTTCGCAAATGAAATGTTCTTCTCTAGTATTTGATTCAAGCGAAGCGCCAAGACGACGAAAAATTAATCGAAGCAAATAATCTTGACGCGAATGGAGTCTAGTCTAGTTATAACGTGAAATACGACTGCCTTTTCTGAAGAGGAATGAACATCGACTCACTATGAAGAAAGCGACATGGAATCCTCATTCCATATAGTACGAAAAGATTTAATAAACGATCCAGAAATTATGTCGTCATCATCCTTAAATATGCTTGTTAACAAATCATTGGGGCTTGTAGGTTTGTTACGTTTAAGATAAGTGATTGAATTATGTATTTCTAACTCTGATGGTTGTTCGAGATTAACATTCCACACTGTTGATAAAGTTCTACTTTCAGGGAGCGGGATTGACACAGTTGCCCATTAAAAATGATCTTCGTAGTGTTCTGCTCACCTACCAAGACGATTTTTAATCGACTATTAGATTACCGTTGCTATCATTTATAGTTTCGCTTACCTTTAAATTTTCCAGATCTGTTACGCTAAAAAGTTGGAACATACATCAACAATGTTTCTTCCATCTCTTCAGCCTTTTGGTATAATAGGATTCGAGACATAATTTTAGACGGCGCTTAAATTGGCGTCTTACAGCTCTAGAAGTATTATTTTAAGCTGGGCTAGCTGGAATTTCACGCCTAGTTTTGATGATCTCCATAAATTTTAGAGGGACACAGTGATTACATCTACGGGAGCCTATAATGCCAGATAAAGTAATACTTCGTCCACAGAAACTTCTAATTTTGGCCATCAAGACAATTTAATACTGAATAAAGAATATCTTTAGATTTTGGCGAATAGACGGTTGTTTGGGTTTGCTTACATCCGTCTCAGGTTTATTCTTATTTATTTTGTCGGAAAACTTGAATGCAAGCCTAAAACGGATAAAGGTCCGAGTCAGCAGAAGTATTCCAAAAGGAACGACAATCCTAGATGCAACCACGCCACCTATAGCTAATTCCTACATGATCCGTTTGAGTCCACCGTTATCCGGTTATCGTGTTACCTAAGTGTAAACTATGTTCCGCACAGCTATCCAACATTTGTTCACGATTTTCGTAACGCATTTAGCTTAAAGTGTACTTTCTAACTAAATGAAATTCTGCTATTCTTAAGTGCCTAATTTGAGCATTCACGTTATCCATAAGCAAGACTATATCTAATTTTTTTACTCTACCTAGTAAATATCTAAGGTCGGAGTAAAAAGCGTCCCTGCTGTCGTCTGTGCTGAAATCGGTGGGAGCATATGCAGATACACCAAAGAGGCAGCGTTCCTGGCATTGATTTGAGATGTACTTTAGCGTCGTTTACAGGGATCCGTTAAGTTAAAGACAATATGGACACTCCGTTTACCGGATTGCAAGAAGTCTGTGAACCAGTAGTTCGAAGATAATAATGCGTAGACAAGAATGATGCTCATAGGATTCTGAATTCTAATTTCAGATACGCCAAATTTATCGATTTCTAATGTATCCAACGTACATACGAGAGCTTCTTGATGGTCAGCTATTTTCAATGTTCGCTAATTAAATGCACAACCGTTAAAACTTCACCCATTTTTAGTCTGCTTAAACTATTTTCGACATTTGGCAATACGATATAGAGCTTGGTGCCATGATCAACATACACAATATCCACAGCATCGAAAAGAGCGTTATTGTTAGATTGAGAATTTGAAAAGAGAAGAAAAAGCGGAAGAATCGGAAATGATGTCTGTAGTAGCCTGATTTCGCCTTTCCACACAGTACGACTCGGCAGATATAGCAACCCATTTTTATCCTGCGCGACGGACGATGCAGTATAGATTCATTATAGTTCGTACTTTGCATCGTCATATGTAGAATTTAAATATGCGACGTCAAGGCCAACTCACTGTATATAATGTAGACCGAGATTGTAAAGGGTATCGAAACAATTGTTTTCTAGATATACTAAATTTCAACAAGTGAGAGCCGTAGTAATGCAGCCAGACAAAGTGACTGACCGGATAAATCGGTGTATAGTAGTCCACATGCCCAACTGACTGAGTGACGGACTGTTTGATTAATTTCATGTAAAATGTACCATATTTACTTACACGCTCACAGTTTAAATATATCCAATTTAACATTTCCTGTGTGTATACATTTTTATGTGCTTGTTGATTGATAGCATATCGAAACTATTCTGTTACTAATCTTTAAGAACTAATAAATTAATGTAGATTTTGGCTTTCATAATATAAGCAGTATAAATATTAATTATATACCGCAATGTGATTATTGTACTATGGATACATATAATGTTTACTTTTATTTATTTATTACTTAAAAGAACACTTGTTGCGCTGGCGATGATAAAACTTACTATAATCCAATACCTGACCCATCATGTACATAATTTTTTCAGTATAAACTAAGAATTGTATAGTGTAGAAAAGGCAATTCATCTAGTAGATAGGCTTCATCCTTTTTAGAAACACAGCACGTACTGTCCAGAATTTGCCGCACACAGGGTTCAACCTTTGACACGTCTGCTTCGGAATCTGGTGCTCTAATCACCAAAAAATTTATGTAAATTATGGATCATGCGCTTATATCAAGATCGCTACCCTGATTATAGTAGTTGTTATCACCGCCCGCGCAACCAATGTTCGTTTAAATATAGAAATTTCCATTCCAATACCACTTCTCCATGTAATGCGGTGAACGTTCAATAAAGATAGATTAGGCATCGTTAGTTGGAACTTTTGGTCAGGAAGAATGTCATATGAGCTCCACTTAAAAGAAAGGCTGACCCAGTAATATTTGTTAGTATATAACTAAAAATTGTGTGTAGTATATGGCAGGGTGGCTCAGTGGTTAGAGCATCAGATTCCGAAGTAGTCGTGTCGACTTTTGAGTCATTTTGTGGCAAATTCTGGACAGTACGTGATGAGTTCCCAATAAGGACGAAACCGATCTACTGGATGAATTGCCTTTCCTACACTATACAAATCTTAATTTATATAGACAAATGTATGTAAATAATTGGTCAGATGTTAATATCACGATCACAACATTGATTAAAATAATAGTCTATTACTTGTTAACTTGGATTGGTTTAGGAAGAGAGAGGGGCAATTTCTTTTGTGAACACGCAAATTTTTTTCTATTATTACACCTCTCATTGAATTAATTTATGAAGCTTATGATGAGGCTAAATAATCTGACAAAGTTTTAGAAATGTCCAGTCTTAATTTAGACTGGGGCAGCCGTTCTAGCCATATGGGAAGATGGGATGTGGCCTGCAGTATGCAAGATGGACCATGAGGACGAATCAGCTATAGGATGATGGAGCAATTCGTGGTGTTTCAACAGGCGTTGACCACTTCGAGAAAAAGAACTAATTCTGGACAATTATTACTAATGCAAATCTCTATACTCTGGCCTTAATCCACATAAGTTAACATTTCTTTGTAATCATCCCATCACACAATTAAATTATAAAATTGATATATTCCCTGTATAGGAGAATTAATATAGATGTAACAATAAATTTGATATTTCTCAACTAGAAAAAAATATTTGAAATAGGATCAAAAGGATATGCCAGTCAGCATGAATAGAGGGAATAAACTCATTTACATATGCGCATCTTGCTTACGGGTGACTTATCAGTAGGAGCCAGAAATACCACTCAAAACTAATAAATATTTGGTCAAGAAATATTATATTTATGGACGGTGACATCTCCTGGTGTCGATTGAGTCTTTGCTGCAGTAGCAGGCGATCTGAATAGTGGTTATTCTTAATTTAGATGCAATTTAGCTTATCTACAACATTATAGTGCTGATACGCCTTACTGGCTCCATATGCATCATCTATAATAAGTTAACTTAGAAATCATTTTGCTAATGACTTAATATAAAGTTGTCTCTACTATTGGGTTAATCCAAATACATTTACGAAATTGTACTTTCTACCTGTTGCACATCTCTTGATAAAATATATACTTGGTTTATAGCGTATGGCCTGCTCAAATTTATGAATCGCTAGCAAGCACGAAACGTATACGCACATGAAATTTTACTCTTCATTCAGGCTGAATTCAGCACATCCCTGTGGATCTATTTTAATTAATCTGGTATTAAACACACAATACCGCACACATAATTAATGTGTACAATTGCCCCTTAGTTTTACAATGAAGAATACATAAATCGACGGACGACATTCTTTTATTTACGGCTGAGATAGTGCCCAGGCCACCTCCTATAGTTTAGCATATTCCTTGCGTATTTTGTTATCAAATTTAGTCATCGAAACTTTGACATCTACCCCAGCAACACCCAGCACTTACTCCAAGCTCGCGGCTTCAAAATGCAGATTTTCAAGTAAATATTGTGTAGCATCAATAGATCAGGAAATATGAATGACGAGATGAGTATGACAGCCGCAAATGCTATAGAAGCTGTTTTCCAAATTTTATCAATTATACCGAAATCGCATTAACTCACTTCACCTTAAAAGCCGTGTATAAATTGCACCTGTGTTTGTGGTTCTGTTATGCGCTAGTGAGATTTGGGCCCCTGATTAGCGTGTAAATTCTGTGGTAGTAGAGCATAATACGTCAAAAGATGATGCATTTTATGGAGTGATTGTCAACAATAAATAAGACACCACGACTGTCCGAAGCGTCAATAATTTTTCCACTTCAGATTTGCAGGTAAGATTCCATCAGTTACAATGGCTCGGATAACAATTTATAAATGCCTACCGCCAGACAGCCTATTCAGCCAATGCCGAATCGGCGAAATACACAATCAGTTAGTACAGCACGTTTAATGAATAGAAACCGCGAGTGATATACACACAAATCAAGCTAATTAACAATGTTCTTGCCAGGGATATTTTAATCATGTGGTATTTGTCGGCAAATTTAACTGAATTGTGTGGTCGTGTTATAAAGAGACAAATTAAAATCCGCAAGGAAGCCCTATTGCATTTAATCGAAGCCGTGAATCTAACTTGACTTAGTTAAGAAGCTCAGCAGTAGTCTAGACACGCCCCTAGCAAATTCATTTTACTTTCTTCATTTATCAAAATTTTTAAAATAATCATTACAATTATTACTATTATTAGCACGAAACGAATGTGCATGAGATTATACTTTCAGTTCATACAGTCTTTGGTTTATCCTTCTGGTCACAACTGAACTAATTTGTTACTAGATTCGCAACACCTAATACATACTTGTATATATATATATTAGTTCTCTGCAACAAACAGTATTTAACTATTACCTAACTTATTTTCCCGTATTTATGCGGTCGTGAAGCATCTGTATTTTACACGTGTGTGTATTGATGTTTTTGGTGATTACATTGATAAATCGATTTTTACTTTTTAAATAACTCAACTCGTAAAAAAGTTCCCAATTTTTTATTATTTAAAAAAGTCATAATGAAATGTAAAAAAAATCATTCTCGTGTGTTTTTTTCAAGAATTATACAAGTTCACAAAAATATATGTTTTAAATCTTAATGGTCGTAACACGGGGTGAAAATAAATATTTACATTAGAAATATCAGTGTGAAAGAAAAAACATCAAGTCAACGCAGTAGTACAATTCGTGATTATTTTGAACACCAAATTCTGTCATTTGAAACTGAAATGTATCCGCATGTATTGATTAAATTAAAAAAACAAGCATAGAGTTCAATCTCGATAAAAAAGAGTCTTTCGTTTATTAGTATTGGCATTGAAATGTACATGAAAGGTTGCCTACTACAAGTCTGCAAATTTAGTTTACATAATATCTGCAAGAGAAAAATTGACAAGTAGCAAAATTTTGTCATCTATTCCAAAAAGCAATTGAAATATGTGGTTTCTGCTCACTTTGTCAATGATAACGAGAATAGCCAGAACTGCTGCGGCCAAGACTCGAACTCGTAAGCATTTAGCTCAGTCATCCACTCATTTACTAAGCCGTGGAAGCCGTGCATTGTATGAAGTCTTCAGTTTTATGAAAATATTTTTGGAAATGATATATATATATATATCATGCCCAGCCATACAAAAGCCAAAAGTGGCTAATGTGTCATTGTCATATAACCATAAGAAGTGAAAAATATGAATAACAACAAAATAATAATTTAGAAACATTATTAGTAAGATTTACGAGAGAGAGAGAGAGAGAGAATACCTAGTTACCATGAATATATTTATCTAGATAACTCACAGAAATGAGGCAAACTAAACCTCTCCATAACAACATAATAGCCAAGTCAGCATTAGGGCAAGGTAAAATCAGCAACATATAATCATGAACAATATATATATATATATATATATATATATATATATATATATATATATAAAATGCACATGTTGCCACTCTATTGTCGACATATTCTACAACGTGCTTCGTTGGTAATTAAGGCAAATATTTACTTGAGAAAGCTTGCAATTCACAGTAATATTAGTGATATTTCATTGGCAATAAAGAGCTCTGCCAATTTTAAAACTACCAAGCACCGAATTGTTACAACAAATAGGCTGTGAAATGCATTAGACATCGCCATAATTGGTAAATAGAAGCAAAATCAGTAGCGCCGTGAGAGGCCAATCAGTTATAACACCATGTGCACAACGCAGAATTGCAAGAATGAGTTGCCGCTCTGCACATGGCAACTCATTACCTGAAAGGAAGCTAACCTCTGAAATGAAACAATCAGATGATAATCAGCATTGCCTATGCATAAAAAGCTGCCAAAGAGAAAATTTTGAACGAGAAAACAGAAACGCCAAGGCAAAAATAGGTTTCGGGAGTAGATGACAACACGTCAACCAAAATCCATTGCTCTATTGAAAGGAAAAGCCATGTTGAGAAGCAAGTGCAACATTGCATAGATGTAAGGCTACGCGAATCAATATATCCCACGAATAGATGCTCAAGAGAAACCGTTTCAACCAAATGATAGAAACAAAATGACGACGATCAACAGCAAACGTTGGTTTAGGAATTTCTAACGACCTGCTTAACCGGCGTAAAGCAAAGTTATAGCCATTGATTGAGGACCTTTTGCATTATAGTAAAAATATGATGGATTTAGCCTATTGATCGAATGAGTCTCATCTTGGCAAAATGATCTTAGTTAGTTTCTTTCCGAAGAAAGTTACCGTTCTCTCTTGTAAGGGATATTTAGCCTTTTTAGCACGGCGTTTTTTAGTTGGTAGGTTGGTTTTGGTTACCGGTTCATCTGCACGATGATTAACGGCTAATCTATTAGTGTCGTCATTAATATTATTGACAGAAGTAATACCACTTATACTAGTATTCACTGGAAAATTACTCATATTATTTATTGACATCGCCAATCCAGACAGAGCTGCTATGCTTCTCCGATTTGGCGTATTCAAATTTATATCTTTTGATGGAGAATTACATACAACAGTAGACTGTTCTTGTTTTTTCTCTACCGATCTGTTGGCATCAGCGTCAATTGTACTGAAATTATCCTCAGTTGGCGAAAGCAAATGAGGAGATTCCACATGACCGCCTTCGTTCAGCGTCGCTCCCAGCGAAGTCAACTGGATGATTTCAAATTTACCTGATGTGATGCTGTCTAGCCGTTTTCTTTGAATTCCAAATGGTGTTTACATAAAAAGGAATTAAAAACACCATGAAGGCCGATAAAATAGGTAAAGTTGATGTATAAAATTCAGTTTTACACCAACTAGTTATAAATTAGTACGATGAACGGTATAGCATTTATCTCATCAATAGAAGAAATCGAAAATTTTGACAGTGAATCCATCCAGCGATACGCAGAGTCAAAAGCAATAAAGCAGACGACAGAAGTGTTCTTGTTTTAGATAATGCAAATTCAAGACTATTAGAACTAGATTTCATGCATACATGAAGATCTGCATCTGCAACACAGATGGTTACAGAAAAGCCTGAGCCAATAAGACAGGATGAATCATGCCTCGGCAGAGCCCATTTTATACCAGATTTCCACACACTTTTATCCATTTTATTGTCTTTTGGTTAGACAGGCCACGGCGCGCGCAGTGATCAAGTGACCGATATCGCAAATAACGGTATCCGATCACGAGATAGCTGGCCTACTTCGCTTGCGCTTTCAGTGGCCTGGCGAGCAGGATCTGAAATTATCCAAATCAACATGATTGACGTTCTATAACAAGGTTCAATTGTGATAAAAACGCCAAAAACGGTCACACAGAACTGGTCGGCTCGTAAACGTTGCTCTTGATTAATGTGCCATGACGGTTATCTGGTAACGACCTGAACTAAACCGAGTGAATACATTGATCAACAGATCTGTCCAGAGGCTGGCACCTATAGTGTCACCTCCCACGCCACCTCTGCAGAATAAAGCAGAATGGACAGAATTATTGATTTTAAGATATTGGATTTGGTGCTTGCTGAAATAGATGAGTGATACAAAAAAGGTTCGCACAATTTTACGAACGCAACAGCTGCAATACTAATACATCTGGAAATTTTCACAGAAGCTGATTCATCTTGTCATTAGAAATCATAAGCAAAATATATTCTTGACAATGTCGGTAGGGCATCGTTTAACACGATCTTAGACTCTGGATCAAAATTTGCATTAATCACCATATTTATCCTTTTAACTTCAGTCAGTAAAGGAATGGACACTTCTTAAGTACATTTAATGGCTCTCTGAAGCTTTTCTTATTTTTATTTTATAAAAAAGTATCGTCAGCGTATTCGAGATCAACAAACTATACTCCCCCACCGATTTCTACTTCAGTGTTGCGGTGACCTCAGCTGGCTGCGTTGACAACACAATCAATTATGGTGAGATCAGAGTTGAATTTCTCAAGTTCAAGGTGCAATATCATAGGAATTAACATCCTGATAACTGACATTTTTTACTTTGTCGTGCCGATGAGTAATCAAAAACTTGAGAAATACCTCTCAAATGGAGGAAATGCCTTTCTAGTCAATTCCACTAACAGTAACGCAGTCTAGCGAGGCAACCAAACTGATACCGAAGAAATCGCGTCAACAAGCACACACTTAACTACAAATCGCCGTATTTGAATTTACAGTGTTCGTACAAACATGCATGAATAGTTTAGCCATATTGCCCAGACTCTACTTATGCCTTCTCGGCATTTGCACGAAATATTTTAATATAGTGGTCAAAGTGGAAACTTTGCTTTCGTTAACACAAAATATATGCCCGTCGATAACTTTAAATGTATGTATATGATTGGCAAATGATTTAACAACAGATTAAACTCGAGAATGCTCGTTGTTAAAACAGAAAAAACAAAAATAGATTGTGCGGGTGGTGGCAACAATCCCTAAAATCAATTTTGCGAGCTTGAAGTTCACACCATTGTATTTAACCAGTCGTCAAAAAACTATATATATATAGGCAATACACATTAATAATAATTTTTTGCGCGGGTGGCGGCAACATTTCTTTAAATCAAGTTTTCGAGCTTGAAGTAAACACCACTCACATTGTGTTTAACAAAACGTCGAACAACAAAGCAAAACTACCGCCATGCGCACGCATTGACGCGTTTCGACCTTCCATGATCATCATCAGAGTACGACGACTAACTGAACAGCGAGGATCAAATCACATTGCATATTTATGGAAAGCAAACTTAGATATGCGGCACTCAGCTCTAGTAGTCTCGCGAATAATGTACGTGACTGGAAATGTCGGCTGCATAATTTCTATGCTGTCACGAAGTTTAATTGTTGGCAGATTTCGCCAGACACACATATATACAGGTAATACAATTAAACATTAATTGATTGCGCGTGTGGTGGTAACAATTCTTCAAATCAAGTTTGTGAGCTTGAAGTAAACACCAATCCAATATTATTTAACCAGTCGTCGAACAACATAACAAAACTACTGTCAGTCGCACGCACTGACGCGTTTCGTCCTTCCACGATCATCATCAGAGTACGACGGCAGACTGAGATAATTCATCCAGTAGACCGGTCTCGTTCCTATTTGGAACTCTCAATGTACTGTCAGGAATATGCCGCAGACAGAGTTCAAACCTGGACACGTCTGTTTCGGAATTTGTTACTATAAACACTGAGCCACCTCAGTGGTAAGAGAAATGCAAGTCATTCGTAACTAAGGCTGGAGAAAACAACTCTAGCTTTCGCCATTCTCATACTCATCTCGTAAGACCTAATGCCCGAGTTATTGATAGGGCTGCTAAGGTATTTAAACCAACCAACTATTTCTATATCTTCACTATTCAGTCATAGAGTTGGAGTGAGTGATGGGTAGTCCAGTTAAGGTATCTTACACTTAGCAGGTGCGAATTTCATACTGAAAGACGGAACGACTGCTAATCTATTAAGGGTGGCCTGTGTAGAATCTCGATTGTCGAAGAATACTATAATATCGTCTATATAGTCAAGATCGATTAATCGACCGACCGAGTGTACTTTGACAGAGTAAGACAATCGAAACAAATAGCCTAGATACAAATGGAATCAAGCATATACGAATAAGTTTATCACACTAAGATATCTATTTTAAAGATAGGAATATGGTCGACTCATTCCAGGCAAGAGGCACGGCTTTCTCACTCCGTATAGAACGACAATGGTTAGTAAATATTCCGAAAATTAGCAAACGTTGTTCCATTTCTCGGAATGAAATTCGCGCCCTCTAAATGTACGATACTCCAACGCTGCGACTGCAGAATGAAGATATAGACATATTTGACAGGTTTACATATCTTGAGAGCTCTATCAATAAATTAGGCAATATGTCTGGCGAGGTTAGAATGCGAATCGCGAAAGTTGGAGTAGCTTTCTCGAACCTTCGCCATTTATGGAGAAACGAGAGTATTTCACTCAGCTTTAAAGGTCGTGTACGCGCAGTTTTACTATACGCTAGTGAAACTTGGCCTCTTGAAGTTCATGATTCTAGATGCTTATAGGCATTTGACCATCATTGTTGGAGAAGCATAGCACATGTTGGTTAGCAACAACGAATAATCAACGTTGACATCCGTAGACGTGTTTTTGGATCTGACAACAAGTGCTCGTTAGGAAACACAAACTAGGCTCAATGAACTTCGTAAGCTCGGCCACGTTTTGCGTATGCCCTCAATTCGATATCCCAGTAGAGCTCGGTTCTCTCATCCAGCACCAGATTGGCGTAAGAAACAAGGGGTCAGAATTTAACACGGTAGAAACTGTTGAAGCCACTTACATCCAAAATGTGTAGCATACCATCAACTCGTCTGCTAGGATGGGGTTCACGTACGCATCATAGTTCTTGGTAAGAAACCCTTCCCGATTCGGTATCGAATCGAGCTGAGTGGCAATCTTGTTGCAGATGTATAGTAGAATCATCGTCGGAACTTTCTTTTCTTAGTAGGGCAAAGTTAGCTGCGAGGTTTGGTTTGTTTGTGACGTGATACAATGAAAGCCGTAAGGACACATTATTGCTGATGTTGTCTTGATCTAAAGGTGACTTGGCCATAGTGGTGTTGTGTAGGGGTTTAGTTTACCTCACTTCTGTGAGTTATCTTGATAAAAAGTACCTAGGTTTTCTCTCTCTCCAGTAAATCTCACTAATAATTTTCGTGCATAAATTATTTTTTTCGTTATATATATATATATATATATATATATATATATATATATATATATATATCGCTTCTTATATTTATATGATAGTGAAATATTGGTCACTTTTGGTTTTTGTATGGCTCTGCATGATAATGATGTTGATGATTACCTAATGCAAAGGCTTCCTCCATCTCTTCAGCATTTCTTGTCCAAAAATATTCGTGATCGAGTTTTCGATAACGCTGGCGTCTTACAACTCTACAAGTATTATTATGAACCGAGCTAGCTAGAATTTGGCGTCTAGTTTTGAGAATCTCCAAATATTTTACAGACACCCAATGCCTATTTCAACGGGAGCCTAAGATTCCACATGCAGAGGTTCCTGCATTGAGCGTAGTGGAACTTATCATGGTACAAAGGAAATACGAAGTGTAGCAATCCATACCAGTTAACTTTTCCCTTAAAATATCTTCATATTTTTTCGGAAAGACGGTTGCGCGGTTTGACTACACCTGTTAGATGTTTATTCATATTTATTTTTCCGCAATTCTTGGGTACAAACCTACAACAGATAAATGCATGGTCCGAGACGATACAAGGGCTACAAAACGAATGACAATCCTGGATGTGGCCACTACATCTATAATTAATTGATACAATATCTATGAAAGCACCGTTATCCGGGGGCTGGAGGACACAATGTGGCGCAAGGCCGTACAAAAAATCTGAAGTTTGTGTTACCTAAGTGAAAACTATGTTCCGCACAGCTATCCAACAGTAGATCACAATTATGGTTGCGCATTTAGCTTAAAGTGTACTTTCCACCTGAATAAAATTCTCCGATTCTTAAGTGCCCAACTTGATCATTCACGTTATCCATAAGCTGGACTATATCTTTAGTTCTTCCCCACGAATGGGAACTGAATGTGAGAGTCAATGTGGATATAATCGGCATACCTGAAATATGCCATTTGGAGTAAGTAAATGTACACATTGCCCAACTTACTTCCTAAAAAAGGCCTAGGATTCCTGGTTCAAATACAAATTTAATTTTGGGTATGTGTATGTATTCTTTTGTCTGTTCATATGTACGTAGGTATGTATGCATGTATGCGTGTCATCATCATGTCCAGCCATACATAAGTCAAAAGTGACTAATGTTTCATTGCCATATAACCATAAGGAGTGCAAGAAGTATTTAAATTAAAACAGAAATAATATTTTAGACAAATTATTAGTGATATTTACGAGAGAGAGAGAGAGGCAGAGAGAGAAGGAACATCTAGCTATTATGAGTAAATTTATCAGGATAACCCACATAAATGAGGCAAACTAAACCTCTCCACAACACCATTATGGCCAAGTTAGCATTCGGGCAAGGCAACATCAGCAATACAGCTTCCATGCAGATTTCACTGTATCACGTCATAAACAAACCAAACTTCGCACTTAACTTTTCCCTGATAAAAGAAAGTTACGAAGATGATTCTACTATACATCTGCAACAAGATCGCCACTGAGCTCGATTCGATGTCATATTGCTAAGGGTTTCTAACCAAGAATTATGATGCGCACGAGGACCCATCCTGGCAGACGAGTGGTTCCTGTACTACCCAACTTGGATGTAAGTGACTTCAACTGTTTATGCCATGTCAACATCTGCCCACCTTGTTTCTTAAGCCAATCTGGTGCTGGATGGGAGAAAAGAGCTCTACTAGGCAATCGAAATGAGGGTATACGCAAAACATGACCGAACCAATGAAGTTGATGGAGCCTTATTTGTTTTTCTAACGAGGAGAACTTATTGGCAGATCCAAAAATACGTCTACGGATGTCAACGTTAGTTATTCCTTGTTGGTAACCAACAGGTGCTATACTGCTCAAACGATGATCGAATGCCTGTAAGCGTCTCAAATCATCAACTCTAAGAGACCACGTTTCACTGCGCGTACAGATACATTGTAAACACGACCTTGAAGGCAAAGTGAAACATTCGCGTTTCTCCATAAATGACGAGGGATTGAGAAAGCTACTCTAGCTTTCGCGATTATTATTCTTACCTTGTCGGACATATTGCCTAAGTTATTGATAGAGCTCCCAAAATACGTAAACCTGTCGACTATTTCTAGATCTTCATTCTGCAGTCGCAACGTTGGAGTGAGTGGTGGGTTGTCCTGTAACAGTATCTTACATTTAGAGGGTGCTAATTTCATACCGAAAAACGGAACGTCTGTTTATCTATTTAAGGTAGGCTGGACAGCATCCCGATTGTCGAATAATAGTACGATATTGTCCGCATAGTCAAAATTGACTAGTTTATCGCCCGGGAGAACTTCGACACCTGCATCATAATTGTGTGGAAATGTTGTTCATAATGGAATCGATTACAAAATTAAACAAAACGGGGGAAAGGAGACAACCTTGACGAACACCAGTGATGGTTGTAATATTATGCGTTAAATGGTTGTAGACCTTAACACGACCAGAAGTATTTGTGTAGAGAGCTCGTATAATATTAACAAATTTTGTGAGCACACAGCCTTCGACAAAATATGGAATAAAACATTGCGATCCACCGAATCAAATGCACCATTGAATTCTAGAAAGACGGCTATTGTGGGACAGTGATATAAATATCTCAGTTCAAAAAGTTGCCTTAACGTAAAAAATATTATCTATACAACCTCGTCCTGCGCAGAATCTGGTCTGTTCTTCTCTTGTATGTGATTCATGTGAATCGTTAAGACGACGTAGGATAATCGAAATAACCTAGATACGACCGGAGTCAAACTTATACTACGATGGTTATCGCACGAATTATGATTGCCTTTTTTGAAGATGGGAATGATGGTCGACTCATTCCAATCAAGTGGTACGTTTTCCTCATACAATATAGTATGAAAAAGTTTGGTCAACGCAGCAGAAATTTTATCGCCACCATCCTTAAGCAATACTGAAAGCAAATCATCGGGGCCTGCGGCTTTGTGGCGTTTAAGAGATATGATTGCATTGCGTACTTCTAACTCTGATGGTTCTTCGGGACTAACATTCCACACTGTTGATGCACACATTCTTTCGGGAATCGTAATTGACGCGGGTTGTCAAGAAAATTTATCTTTGAAGTGTTCAGTCAACCTGTCAAGACGACATATTTTATCGGTTATTAAATCGTTGTTACTATCATTTTTAGTTTCACTAACTTTTAATTTTCTCGAACCTGTTGCGCATAACCTATTTGAATAAACAGCCACTATTACCTGACGCGAAAGCAACTTCCATTTCTTCATATTAAACGAACATTGGTTGCGCGGGTGGTGATAACAATTATTATAATCAAGGTTGCGGTCTTGATATAAACACCTGACCCATTAATTACTTACATATGTCAGTATAAACTAAGAATTGTATAGTGTAGAAAAGGCAATTCATCCAGTAGACCGGTTTCGTCCTTATTGGGAACTCATCAAGTACTGGCCAGAATTTGCCGCGGACAGGATACGAACCTGGGCACGTCTGCTTCGGAATCTGGTGCTCTAACCACTGAGCTATCCTGCCGCACACTACACTACACACAATTTTCAGTTATATACTAACTAATGTAACTTGGTTAGTCAATTTTTCCTTTAGGTGGAGCTCATATGGCATCCATTTAGACCCAAAGTTCCAACTAACCATGCCCAATCTGTCATTACTGAACAGACACCACATTCTTCAGCCTTTCTGATGAAAAAGTTTTCGAGATCGACTTGTAGACTGTGCTTAAGTTGGCGTCTTATACTTACTTTACTTTACTGCGGCTGGCTCCTTTTAGAGGATAAGCCGGCTCCATTGATATCCCGGGTTAAACCTCTCCATGCCGGGCGGTTGGCAGCCATTTCGGAACATAAAGAGGGCCAATGACGCTCCCAGTGACGCGGACCATAAACATTGCGTAAACCTAGGAGTTCCATGTCCGATTTGATTGTTGCAAGCCATGTCTTCAGTTGTCCGCCTCGGCGGCAATATTGCGACGAGTATTATTATGAGTCGAGCCAATGATTATTTCTACGGGGGCCTGCAATGTCACATACAGTAGTACCTGAATTGTGCATAATGGAACATATCTTGAACCAAAGTATATTCGGATTTTCGCCATCAAGACAATTAAGATTAGCCTTTAGAATATTTTCATAATTTTGTCGGAAGGACGGTTTTTCGAGTTTGCCTACATCAATTTGGGGTTTATGCGTAATTATTTTCCCGGAAAATTTTAGTGCAAATCTACAACGGATAAGTGCATGGTCCGAGTCGACATAAGTGTTCCAAAAAGAACGACAGTCCTGGATGCAACCACGCCATCTATAAC
Organism: Eudiplozoon nipponicum; assembly: GCA_029291075.1. Lineage (NCBI taxonomy): Eukaryota > Metazoa > Platyhelminthes > Monogenea > Mazocraeidea > Diplozoidae > Eudiplozoon > Eudiplozoon nipponicum. The sequence goes on from JAQBSW010006996.1 coordinate 20,823, forward strand.
TAATTGCTACATGATCTATTTGAGTCCATCGTTGTCCGGGTGCTGGAGGACGCCATTTAGCGCAACGTCTAACACTACGTCTGAAGTTTGTACTATTTAAATATAATCTATGTTCAGTGCAGCTATCCAAAAACCGTTCACCATTATCGTTGCGTGTCGAGCTTAAAGTGTATCTTCCACCTAAATGAAATTCTGTGTTACTTAAGCGCCCAACTTGTACGCATGTATGCAATTATTTTTGTATGTATGTATATATGCGAGTATGTATGCATAAATGTATGGTAAATGATATGCGCGAACATAGATGGCCATATTGTGCTTAATCTGTGTCTTGAGTTCAAGGTCGTAGTGGAGAATTAAGCAATGTTGAAATATAAAAACTATACATGTACTCCAGACGAATTTTTTTTAAAAAATTACCTTTTTCGCTGACTTTGTACCTGAGTTACGTCACATACAACATCGTTAGACACAGAAGGTAATTTGTAATTTAATTTATCGCTAATATCGGGCTTCTCTCTACCATTGACTTGTGATTTCGATGTAGATTGTACAGATGCCACTGTCGCAGTAGACTGCTGATCTTTTGACTGGGTATTTGTGCTTGATGACTGACGATCCAGTTGATTTGAGCTAACTTTTGAAATAGACGATGTTATTTGCGCCGGTCTGACAAGCGTGAATTTCGGGTCATATTTTATATTCGAATTTCCATATTGACGCCACATATTTCCTTTCTTCGCTTCATAACAAAGATCGCGAACAGAATACTTCTGCACACAATTATGCGGTTTTATAATGTAGTCGAAATTAAAAGATCTCCTCTTCTTAAGCGGAATAGGCGAATTCTCCGTGAATATTTTGACTTCCTCTGATTTAGTCTGAATATTACTGCCTACTGAATTACCGTCACTCGCCTGTAAATTCTGCTCGCGATTGTTCAAAGGTTCTGAAATAAAATAAAATTTATTTTGAATACGAGCACATGATAACGTTTGTTTTACACTGAGATAATTGATTTCAAAGAATAGTTTACGAAAAACCAGCCTGGTCTGTACAGTACTTACACCATAGCAGCTGCGTTTTAGATTTTCACGGATATTTAACGTCTAATGGCTATACTGAGAAATTGAGAGAGTAGTTCAAATGAAGCAGAAGGTTATAGCAAAAGAAAGTAACATAGTTTGTCTACTCATAGCAATTAACCGGGACGCCGTTTCCCGCATAACAAAACAGCACAAAATTTTTTTTGTAACCTGGAGCATACAAAGCAGCTAAACATTTCATGTTGCATACAGAAATGCATTTTCCTGTACCTGTAATTTAAGATAAAATGGACGTTAATGTCGAAGCTTTCATTTAACTTACGCGTGTTGGGCATTACTGAACCATTACACATGAAATGACAAGATATTGGTTTTAACGTATTTAGTAAATGAAAAAAGCAGATAAAGACGGCAATCTATGAACCGTAGTTGATTAATGAATTAAAACCAGATTCATTTAAACCCAAATAGCCTGTTATACCACTGAAACTGAAAAGCCCGCCGTGTGATGTATTGCCGATTCTCCTTTTCTCTACCCTCATTTACACTACCATGTTTGGCTTTTTTCAGTATAAACTAAACATTGCCTAATATTGAAAAGGACAGTTTTATACGTATTGGAAACTCACCCTGAACTATCCAGAATATGCAGAAAACGGGGCGACAACACGAAGACATTGAAATCAGAGTATTGGAATATCAAATTCACCATTCCTGTCGCATACCACACGCAATTTTCACATAATAGCATGTTTTATGTGAGTCTATATTTCATGTGGAGCCTGTGACATATCTTTCGATCGAATATTCATATATATATATATATACATATATATATATATATATATATATATATATATATATATATATATACATATATATATATATATATATATATATATATCAGTATAATCCAAGTAATGCCTAAGATAACATAGACAATTCATCAAGTAAACTAGTTTCGTCCTCATTAAGAACTCGATAAGTACTGTCCTGAATTGGCCGTTGACAGAGCTCGAACCGAAGAACACTTGTTCAGAGTCATGGACTCTATCCACTGCGCCAGACTTGCCACACACTACACGCACTTTTTAGTTATTTACTAAGGTATGATTTTGGTTATCCTTCCCTCCAGATGGAGACTACGTGGCATTCTTTCAACCTTAAGACCAAATAGCTACACCAAATATGTTATTATAGACCAGAGCATACCATATTGTAATGCGATGCTGAACTGAGAATTTATCGCAAGATTAAGATTTTATATACATACTTGTCAGTATAAGCCAAAATTTGCTGTAGATAGCAAAGACAATTCATCAAGTATACGAGTTTCATCTATATTGTGAATTCGTCAATTACTGTCCATGATTTGCCGCGGACGCGACGTATCTACTTCGGCGACTGGAACTCTGTACATTGCGCCACCTCTGCCGTATAGTACACGTATTTTACAATTATATTATAACTTATCTGTTTGGCCACCTTCTCCTTCAGGCCGAGTCTGACCCAAGTTCCAGCTACAAATATCAAATTCTTCATGATAGAACAGACAACTCAACGTCTGAAGATGTGATAATGAACTGAAGTTTTACGGAAGGATTTTGGCTACATATAAATTGCCAGTGCAAATGAAGCACTGCATAAGATAGCCAAGGCAATTCTACAAGTAGCCCAGCTTAGTCCTCATTGAGAACTTGTCATAATTTAGCGCGAACGAGGTTTGAATAGAAACAAATCTGCTTAGGATTAATGTAAGTAACTGCACCACGACTTCCGAAAATCTGACCATTTCCAGTTGTATACCAACTAGCGTTATGGTTAGCCTTTTCTTCAAGTGGAGACTATGTGGAATCTCTTTCGACATAAACTTCTGGCTAGCTACCCTAAATCTATCATTGTGGTCCAGAAACCATAACACCTGTGGAAATTATATTAATTCAAAGCTATGTAATAGGATTTAAATTATATACAGGTTTTCCGTAGAATCTGAACTGAGCATAACGTAGCAAAGCAAACTATCGAGTAGTCTGGTTTCGTCCTTAATGTGTCTTCGTTAAATAATTGGGTGAATTTGAATGAGTCCGGGGCACGGAACCGGAAATAATTTCCTTCAAAGTAATAAACGCATTCATTTCGCCACCTTTGCCGCAAATCAGATACAAATTTCAGTTAAAAGCAACATAGCCTTTCCCTTAAATGGATTATATGTGGAATCTCTTTTATCTAACGTTCTAACTAGTCACACACAATGTTGAATTATAAAATTGAAGCCTGATGGAAGGATTTTGATTATATTTATGTTCTCAATATAGATTAAGTATTGCGTAAAGTAGTAGTGGCATTTCGACACGTAGACCGGTTTTGCCCTTATTGTAAACATTGAATTAATCGCGACTGGGCTTGAATCAAGATCACATTTGACATTAGAATTTCACTAATCCACTGTACCACCCCTGCCGCATACAAAAAATTAGGTTTTGCTTGTCATAAGAGCTAAATTCAACTGCACTCGCCCGAGTAGCATGGTGTCTGGTCTATAATGCCAAATCGGAAATAAATAATTAGATTATTAGGTAGAAAGACGCCACATGGGCTCCAACCAAAACACGTTGGTACACATCTAAAAAAAACTGTGCCACAGTAGTGCAGTGAATGGATGCAATATATTAAAGCAAATGTGCCACGGTTCGTACCCCAGTCGAGGAAAATTCTTGCAAGGATTAGACAACTCAATAAGAGTGGCATCGGTATATTTAATTAACTGTCTTTGCTATCTTATGAGATTTTTATTTTATACAGTATATATATATATATATATATATAAACAATATTTTTCCTAACAAAACATGCGACAAGATAAAGTATTTCCCATGAAAAGCGGACAATTTGGGACATTGGTAGAGTGCAATCCTGAGAGAATGGCGTCCACCCGGGACAAAGAATTAAGCAGTGGAATAGTTGAAATGTCGACCTAAAGTCATTTTTTATAGAAGAGGTTACTGATAAAACGTGCTTATTTATTATTAATAGCAATTGTCCGATATCACCTATGGCGATTTCCTGTTTTCCGGCCAAAATAGAGACATACGGTATTTCTTAAACAAGGCAAAGGCAATCGCAATGGATTCATTGAGACCGGTAAAATATGATAAATCAGTGTAACAATATTCGCGTACCCGAAAAGTTTTCATGAGACGCCATGTGAAAAACCGATTTCTAAAACTATCTACGCAGTAACAACTCGATGGCGGGCTAGTATATCAGAAAAGCAATTACTGTGGACCAGTATAACTAATGAACCACGTTGAGTGAACGTAAAATTTAGCTTCTGGTAAAAAAACTGTCTCAGGTGGTTTAATTCATAAATTTTGCACGCCACAAATTGTTTGGTAGATAAAGCAGCAATCAATCCGGAAAACTAACAAACAGATATCGAGGATTATACCATGCGAGTTAAGTTTAACACTTTAAGTGAATCAAAGAGACCGGAAAGATTTCGCAAAGTTGTGGTTCCCAAATACGTTAATGTCTTAAATATATCATCGGGAGAAGATTCAATAATGATCCACGCGTTGTTCAGCGCTTGTTGAACCACTACATATTGCTACGAAATAATCCGATGATGAGGAGGAACTGTAGTATGGATACCAGACTTTAAGAACAAGTCGATAAAAGGATGATTGAGGATGTTATGGCTCAACAAGCCAATAACACGACAATCTTAAAACAAGATCCAGCATTGTTATTATTATCTATCCAGTCGCTGACACTTATAATGGATCATCTCCAATCTATGCAGTGTAAAGGAGGATAGACTGTATTTTTGGCCGTTAAATTGGAGTTAGTGAAATAGACGAGACAGGCGTATGTAGAATGAATTAGTGCGCTAGTTTTTTAAAAAAAATAACGCTACCGGTACATGTAGCTAAGACCTGCAGGTCTGCAATAAAAAAACGCACACGGCAACCGGATACAACATAGAATTTTTGTTAAAAACATCACTTGGTACATTTTTCGACATGATGCTTCATAAAAAATATTCAACTTCATTATGTACTTCCGTTTCATGCCACTTGTAAAGCATTTGCTTTAGTATTGAGTAACCAGCTTTTTAAAACGATTATTTAAGTCAAGATTGTAATTTGATATGACCTCCTGCCCTATTATGTACATAAATTTGTATGTATAAACTAAGCATTGTATCATATGGAAAAGATATTTCAGCCAATAGATCAGTTTCGAGCTTATTGGGAACTCATCACGATGTTCTATTGGTATCTGTGGAGCTGAGCCTATTTAAACGTGTCGACAAGATTCAAATAATCGATACCAGTACGACCGACTATGGTGCACCGCATTTCAGACAATAATTCCTTTCGCTACAAGCTTGCACTTTTCAATGTCAAAAGTGGTTTTCGACAATTTCATAGTTTAATAATGTGACGAATTGGTACATGATTTGACTGTTGTCTAGTGTTAACCTGAAAAATCATTTATTGCGCCAGTGGTGATAATATTTCTTTAAATCATGTTCGCGAGTTTGAGATATGCGCCAAACTCATTTTGTTCAAACTAACGAGCAAAGATAAAACCAAGATGCATGCATAAGTCAAGCACAATAAGTCCTGAGGCTCACTACAATTCGTTTCGCATATATTGAACGTATAATCTCATGTGCACATTTGTTTCGTGCTTACTGGTGGCTCATCAGTAGGAGCCAGTACTGCGCCCTATACCCACTATATACTTTAGTGAGGAATACGGGGAAATTGGGCGGTATGACATTCGTATTTTATTTGTATTTCACCACACACACACACACACAAACATATATAAATATATATATACATAATATATATATTGTTTGTACAATAAAACAACCGAGAGTTTTGTGGGAAACTTGGATATAGTAACTGATACAACCAATGTTTTTGTCTTTCACACTACGATTCAAGAAGGTCCACGGCTCACTCAGGTCAAAGGTCTCTGGCCTATCTACCGGATCCTGTAATTCGCTATAATCTTACAGGTTTTCGCCAATTTAATAATCATTTGTTAGGTGAGAACAAGGTATGGCGTAATCAAGCAATCGATAATGCTAATAAGTGGCTAATCAAAAATGTATGGTCGTCACTTGTCTGCAGTTCCAGCCATCTACCGGAACTGCTCCGACAGTATGGCGAGCAGAATGTAAATGGTTCCTGAGACAATACGTTAATCGACACAATCAGCGTTTGTTAACCCAACAGTAATGAACATCAAAGATTGGCCGGAACGAACTGTCACCTTTAAATTTTTTTACCTGTTTAAGGTCTCCTATGCCTCAGCCAAAAATTAAATAGACCGCACTCCTCATTTCTACTAATTCACAATGCTTTAGTTGCGAAAGCAGCAATAATTGATCATTCGCTAAGTATCAGTGGCACAAATATGCTTGTAATCAATGCTTAGATAGCTAAAGTCACGATTTAAAATTCATTGATATAATGAAACACCTATTGTTATACTAATACGTCTAAAAATCCCCGTATAACGGGCGATTCAAAGTAGACACATAGTTTAAGCACCGAGAGAGAAGCTCGATTCACAGCAAAGCAACGCTTCATATTTAAATCGGCAATAGCGACTGTTTACGAATGTTTTGCTAACGACTGTGAGGAAAAGACCCATACTGAGCACATCGTCCGCCCTTCCGTTATCAGAAGAGTATTGACAATTTCATTATAAACAGTAATTCTAAACGTTTGATCTCCACTTTGGACATGGTTTAAAAGCCCTTGTCCAAATTCTGTATCGAGGACATAATTTCACAATGCTAGTGCAATGAAACCTTCATGTCGAACACCGAAAGTTTAGAAAGTCATCTTCGTGAGCAAAATCCGACCTCCGGAATTTATCATGAATCCTAGCTCAGAGCACCATTTTAGGCGAAATCGAGAGCGAAGCTGATGAAGAGAACAGATGAGAAAAAACAGAATGGCGTTAATAGGGGCGTGCAACTAGAAACTTCAACAATAAACAGACTTGCTCAATGCATTACAGTAGAAAACGAAATCCTATCTGATTTTGGCTAGTTGGCTGCTTTTACTGTTAGGAAATCCTATAGATGATAATATCGGTAACATACTTCGGTGCAGCAGAGAGCGATTCGATAACTCAATCACTAAATTAGATGAGGGTGTCACCTTTTATTGAGATGAGAAGGGGGAACAAACAAACACAGAGACATCAATGCAAAGAACTAATATATATATGCAATTGTGTATTAGGCGTCGCGCACCTATTAACAAATTAGTTCAGTTCTGACCAGAAGGATAAACCAAAGGCAGCATGAACGGAAAGTATAATCTCATGCACATTCGTTTCGTGCTTACTGGCGACTCATCAGTCGGAGCCGGTATTACGCCCTTTAACCACTATATATTTGGGTGAGGAATGTGGGAAAATAGGAAAGTTCAATCTCATATACGAATATATAATCCTGTCGTAGTGAAGCTAAATGTATACAAAGTCTTTGTCAATGCGACTTCAAAGCGAACTCACTCTATTTAACATATACACCAAGTTTACAGAGGATACCAACATTATGGCTATTGTGTCAGTACCTGAATACCAATATAATGGTCACCAAAACGGTACACGGTACTAACAATATGGTTTCCGAGTCCGTACATGATACCAACCCATTGGATACACCGCAACAAACGGTAAATTACTTTTATATATGTAACTGAATGATTTCATGATTACCACGAAATGTAATAACTGATATCGATAAATTTGCTTGAGTAACAGGTGTTCAGAAGTAGTTGTATTTCTCAATTTTGGTGACATTTAGCGAAACTTCAAATCCATAGTGTAGGTACCATGTGCATATTCGGTGACCATTGTTGGCATCAGGTAATGACAAAGCAATCATAGCGTTGGAACACTATACAGGCTCAGTTGATTTTGAGGCCGAATGAAGTTAGCTCTACAACTGCAGTTTTACACATTTGTATAGGAGTTTTTACCGACCAATTGTCCCGGATTTTTCACCTATATATTTAGTGGGTACAAGGCGTAACACCCACTTCTACTGAAGAGCCCTCAGGACGCACGAGACGAATGTGCACACGAGATCAAACTTTTCGTTCAAGCTGACTTTAGTTTATCCTCCTGGTCATATTTGAACTAATTTTTTACTAGGTGCGCAACACCTAATACATAATTCCAAAATCCAGACATAGAAGCAAAATGTAAATGAACGAACATTGGTTACGCGGGCGCTGATAACAATTAATTAAATTAATGTTGTGATATTCATATGCACACCTGCCCCATTTAATACAAAGATTAGTCAGTATAATCCAAGCGCTGTATAATTTATAAAATGAAATTCACCCAGCAGATCCGTTTCGTTCTTATTGGTAACTCATAAAGTACTGCATAAAAGTCTTTCGTTGAAAGAGCCTGCACATTTCAGCGTCCGATTTCGAATCTGTTGCTCTAACCACTAAGTCACCATGCCGCATATTGCACAGAACTATCAATTATACACCAAATTATGCTTCTTAGTTAGCATTTCCTTTAGGTAGAGCCACAGTGACTAAACTTTATACCTAAAATTCCAGCTAACCACAGTCAATCTATCATTAAAGAATAGACACTACGCTACATGGGGACGTGGTATAGAATTTAACATTTACATGTTTAAATAAACGTGGATTGCACGGTTGGGGATAAAAATTACTTGAAACAAATTGTGATCTTGATACACACACCTGACCAATTATGTATATCAGTATAGGCCAAGCATTGTATAGTGTAAAAAGGGCAATTCATACAGTAGATCGGTTTCGTCCTTATTGGAGACTCATCCCGTACATTGGAGCATTTCCCACAGTTATAAGGCAGTTAGACTTTAGTTTCTAATGACGTTTGAATTGCTCCAACCAGATTTTTCTAAAAGATTCCGAGGCAGACGCGCTCAGGTTCGAGCTCTTTCTGTGGAAAATTGTGGACAGTACGTGATGGATCCCATATAAGGACGATACCGGTCTACTAGATGAACTGCCTTTTGTATAATATATAATTCTTATTTCATACCGAAAATATATGTACATAATGAGTCAGGCGTTTATATCACGAACGCAACATTGTTTAAAAATAATTTTTATCACAGCCCAAGCAATCAATGTACGTTTTATTACATTAATGTTCATTTCAATACCACTTTCCAATGTAGCGTGGTGTCTGTTTTATAACGACAGATTGGAGTGGTTATGTGGAACTTTAGGTGTAAAGGAATGCCATATAGGCTCCACCTAATGGAAACGTTAACCATGAAGCATTAGTTAGTATTTAACTGAAAATTGTGTACAAAGTGCGGCAGAGTGGCTCAGTGGTTAGAGCAAAAGATTCCAAATCAGACATGCCAAGGTTCTAGCCCTGTCCGCGGCAAATTCTGGACAATACATGATGAGATACCAATAAGGACAAATCGGTCTACTGGATAAATTTCCTTTTCTACACTATACGAAATACATAATTGAACAGGTGCTCATGTCAAGATCGTAACCTTGATTAAATTAATTGATCAACCTTGTCTATATTATACCGCAACTATAAAAACATTCAGCCTAATAACAGGCTGGCAACGAAGTATGATTTTTCTATGAAGATGCTGGTTTATAGTCACCAAACTCATCTATAAAGTTACTGAGCCATGCATTGCAAGCAAATACCAGTTGTGCATTAGCAAACTTTCTTTGGTGGACATCCATGTGTACCTATTTTGTTCCAAAATCTATCTAAAAGTTCGGTTTTGTTGCCATTGCTTCATAGAGTGAAACTATAAACACCAACGTAATATTACATTTTTTTGATAATCATCATTACCCGAAAGCGACGTACACTCGCTTACGCAATACAAAATAAAATTTTCGCCTTCGTACTCTGGCAACGGACAAAAAAGGCAAAACGCATTTTTGCATGTGACCAATGGTATCAGTGTCGCACTGCGTGACTGTTATTTGTGATTATTTCAAATCGACAGGCTCAGTTTAGTCTACGCTAAGGAAATAAAGGATTGTTTGATGAATAAATCAAGCTAGAAAAGTACAAGTAGTCAAAACTTCTCGCATTGCACATACCCAGTTGTGATAAAATCGCACTATCAACCGAAGAAAAAGTCGACTTCCCTTCCAGTGAATGTCGGTGTTCACGCTTAACATCATGAACATCACCCGCGACCGAGGCGACAGAGCCTATTGCTTGTCTTCGTGGCAAATTTTGGTTGCTGAAAAGTGAGAGAGACCGACTCTTTGCATGCATTGCCTGAGCTAACATTTGCACTGTTGACAGTTTCGTTGGCGGTCCACCTGACCTAGGATTCACATCCAATTTTGCTTTCTGACTGTGATTCGGATTCGTCGTCGAAATGGTCCATTTCCCATGGCACTCCGTTGCGTTTACTGATGGAGTAGCCGGCGTACTTAGCGTACTCAAATAGGCAGTCTTTATAGGACCGGTAGGAGTAACCGAAATCGGAGCACTGACATTGTTCAACTTACTAAAACTACTATTACAATTTCGAACAGTTGTTGATATAATCGTTGTCGGAGAAGAGTATAGAGTTTTGCATGAGTTCAGTTTTGAATTTGATACTACAGAAGACAGTGGCCTGGGTGAAGACAATTTTTTAGAGGATAGTAACATATTTTTTGCTACTGATGGTGATGAACTGTGGAACGTCGTGTGCAGAGACTTTGTTGTTTGATCCGGCAAAATGTTAAAATCATCCAGGTTGCTCCTGTCAAACAATTATAGAATAGCGTAAGTTTAACGATGATATGTACGAAATTTTGACAATTTAGTTTTTTATACGCAAAGCATGGCCACCAATCGTTTCCATTAGAGATATTGAAATCAGAGAGTAGGGTAATTTATCTAGACACTGACGTGTTGCTGCTAATGAAAACGATGATGAGGAATCTGTCAAAGATGAGCACTAGTAATCTAACCATGTGTGTAATAGAACATTTATAGAGGATTTCATTGAACAAAGGATTAAAAATTAAATCATTTTTAAAATTGGCACAATACCCACAATGGCATTATTACAAACACATGAGGAAGCATGTGTTCGCCATTGAAATAATGTTGCATTATTTGGCGTAACTGATCCGAGCAGAAATTCGCAGAAACTCATCGGTAATATTTTCTGAGACTAGAGTAATAAGCCTGATCTTATGCAACTGCAAAGAATGCGTTCTAGTTATTTCCTTCGTTGGAGATATTTCGGATTCCATTCCTGGTAGTCTTTGTCGGTGCACTACGCATTAGAAACAAACTAATGAAGCAAGTAAGATATATTTATTTTAGCCGTATCATTTATAATACTGACTGAACATTCTTTAGATAGGTTTGTGCGACGTATGCATGTATGACCATAACTGTTATTTACAATCAACTAAGTGAAACTAGATTGACTGAATCGCAATTCACATAAAGACTACTTAACAATAATTGATTGCACGTGTGGTGGTAACAATTCTTTAAATCAAGTTTGGGAGCTTGAAGTGAACACCAATCACATTGTATTTAACAAGTTGTTGAACAACATAACAAAACTACCGCCAGCCGCAACGCACTGGCGCGTTTCGACATTCCATGATGATCATCAGAGTACGACGGCAAACTGATTATCGAGGATCAAACCGCATTGAATATATATGGAAATCAAAGTTAGATATGCGGCCCTCACCTCTAGCAGTCTCGCTTACATTGAACTCGACTGGAAATGTCCATTGCCTTCGAATATTACAAAGTATATTTCTAATTAGGAATAAAAACATTAATAACAAAGTTGATAATGGCCATATATTTCGAGAACACTGAACTTCGCTGTAAAATCTTTCATTTATATACATTCTGGGTTTTCATATGAATATTATGTGGCAACAAATAGGACTGGGTTTTCTATTTCTTGTTTTGGCTAATTGGTAAGTGTGTATGCGTTTGTGTCTGTGTGTGTGCCTGTTTCATGTAAAGGTCCTTCTCACTGTATTGCAAAGTGATGTCTGAGCTCTGGTCATTATTGTATTGATGGCTTCAGAATTAACCATCTGTTCGAATTGTTCGCTGTACGTGCACATTCTATCGGATTAGCAACAGACTGAAGAGGAGAAAACAGGTGCACATACGGTGACAGCACTTGCATTGTTAGCAAGTGAAGAACATAAATTTGCGCAAAAAGGTGAAACGAAAGACTACACTAGGAAAAAAGCACTCGCACACGTAACAGCGAACAATTCGAACAGATGGTTAATTCTCAAGCCATCAATACAATAATGACCAGATCTCAGACATCACTTTGCAATACAGTGAGAAGGACCTTTACATGCAAACAGGCACACACACAAACACAAACGCATACACACTTACCAATCAGCCAAAACAAGAAATAGAAAACCGAGTCATATTTGTTGCCACTCGCATATTCAAATGAAAACCCAGAATGTATATAAATGAAAGATTGTGGAGCAAAGTTTAGTATTCTCGAAATAAAGGGCCATAATCCACTTTGTTATTAACGTGATTTTTCTTCCTAATTAGATATATATATATATATATATATATATATATATATATATATATATATATATATATATATATGTTCGTGTGTTTCCACTCACATGCACACATGTGCACGAAAAATTACTCGTGAACATACAATAAATCCTATATCTTGATGTGTTTTCACATACTTTTTACTTTAACACTCGTCAATGATTATCATACTATTCATTGAAGTTCAAATGGAATAAAGAGTTAATGCAGAAAATAACTTGATTTAAAAGAATAATTAAATAAAAAAAGGCTAACTAGCCCAAATTAATATACTTTTAGATTTCAATTTCTGGATTATATATATATATATATATATATATATATATATATATATATATATTATTCATGTATAAAATTTAGTTCAACCATTTTTATTGAGTTATAATTTAAACTAACAAATATATCCTGTATTGAATCCTGAATTTATTATTAAAAATCAGATAAAAAATTATTGTTTAAAGTAGCCATTTTTTATTCTCCAGAACTCAGCTCGAGAGCATTAAATAGAACTGCGTATATAAAACTTGAAAAAATTGGGATTAAGTAAGTTTAAATACCTACAGAATAAAAAAGCAAGTACGAATCTGGAAACGCCATCTCTGAGGTACATACACACTCATACAAACAAATATGCAAAAAAAACATTAAAAGTAAAACCTATTCTCCAGTATATACATATATACGTTTGGCAGTATAAACTAAGCATTGTATAATGTAGGAAAAAAATAATCTATTAGACCTGTTTCGTCCTTATTAGGAACTCATCACGTACTGTCCAGAATTTTTCGCCGCAGTTAAACAGTATTTTCTAATGACGTTTGTATTGCTCTAACAGATTCCGTAGAAGATGTGGTTAGACAAATTTTATATATGAGATTATATATATATATATATATATATATATATATATATATAATTCATGTATAAAACTAGTTCAATCATGTTTATGCAGTTATAATTTAAACTAACAAATATATCCTGTATTGCAGCCTGAATTTATTATTAAAAATCAATTAAAAAATTATTGTTTAAAATAGCCATTTTTTATTCTCCGGAACTCAGCTCGAGAGCATTAAATAGAACTGCGTATATAAAACCTGAAAAAAATTGTATTGCTCTAACAGATTCCGTAGAAGGCGTGGTCAGGTTCGAGCCTTGCCCAAGGAAAATTCTAGACAGAACGTGATAAGTTCCAAATAATGACGAAACCGGTCCACTGGATGAATATAAACTGGTGAGTAGTTTTTGCGTATGTCATCGTGTGTGTCTGTTGTTGAATAATGAACTTATTTAAACTATCTTAGTCACATTTGCTTTCAAAAATTTACTATACAATGATGCTGATTTTATAATTTAGTCGAGTTCTGTCGAAATTAAAACGCATTATTAAGTGTAATGTAAATACATAATTTATAATAAAATTATGTTTCAATACGGGATTTATTACTTAATTCAAATTATAAATGCAAAATACTGAGTTTAAAATGCAAGGAATGGCCGAACAAAAATGTATAAATAACAAAAGCGAAATAATTTTAGCCAAATTACGCATTGATGTATGAGTTGTACTTTTAATCGCACAATACATGCATCTCAACATTCTGCCAATTTGTGTTGTGTTTTCGAGTAGTCCGATAACTATAATTAGTGACGATCTGAAGACAATAACCGACACTGAGTGACGGTTTTCACGCGAACAAACCACTTCTGGTTTTTCATCGAGGAAAACAAAAATGTTTCCAACAGAATACCAATACCATTCAATTGTTGTACTCTATGCTGCAGACTGAGACTTAACGACAATCAAATTAACGTTGTGAACTCATAATTAGACAAATTATAAAATAAAAACTAGCACTGATTGCATGGGTGGTGCCTAAAACCTTTAAATAAAGTTTGCAAGCATGAAATAAACACTAATCCAATTGTATAAAACCAATCGCACAAAATAGCAACAGGTTAGATACAATTGATTCATTGTTCATTTCAAGTTCGCAAAGAATCATAACTAGATACTTGAAAATGTAACACTTACAAGTGTTGACAAATAGCACTCAACCTTCTTGATAGCTTGTCCAAACACGCCTGTAGTTGCGGTATTGCTCCTGCGGACACGGCCAAGGGATTTGTTGAAAACATTAACAACTGGCGCATCAAATTATCACTTATTAGGCTTTCTCCAACCTCGTCTCTGTCGCACGATGCTTTTTCCTCACGTGGTACTTTAATTGCCGCCAACAAACAACATATAATGGAGCAGAAAAAATGTAAAAATGAATCAAATTTTTAATACAGACGTTGAGAACCAAAACAGGCTGCATAATTCTACGCGTAATAAAAAGGTTTCGAATAAAATCAATACTTTAAAATGAAAGGTAACCAATAAAAGAAATTTAAAGCGCATGGCTGATGGCAAATATTTGCTAAAAGTGAAGGTACACACATACGTACAAATGTGAATGAAACAATAAATACACACATGCACACGTACATACATATATTCATTCATCCAATATGTATGTACACATATATACAAACAAACATAACTATATGCATACATATACAGACACACAAATTCATACATATGTACATCCACGTATACATATATGTAGGCATACATACAGGCATGCATAAAAAATACACACACATACAAAAAAGTAACAGACCACATACATACATTCAGACATTCACATACATGTAGTAAGGCCCTTTTATAGACACCTTACATTGATTCTTTTTCAGGCATTTCATTTATACATTAATTGAACAAGATTTTTTGGTCATTTTTGGTTAATTACTTAATTATCTAGGCAAATATTCGTTTTATTTTATATGCACAGAAACACACAGGCGCTTACTTTTAGTTGTTTTACGAACGCATTTCTAGTCATAATTCAAGGGCCTTTTAAGGGTTAGCTTCGTGATATTCCCAACGAAATTTGACCAATCGCGGACAAAACATTGACATTCTAGTTCTCATAATTTCTGTGTCATTTGTCAAAACTTAGGTATGTTTATTTCATTAGAAACTGGTCGATTTGTTCGAGTATACATTTTTATCGTTTTTAAATAAGTATGAGTGCTCTCAGATTCTGTTATTATTATATGAAAGTTAATATTCTGAACTTAGTATAATTTTTGTATAAAATATTTGTATTTTTTGTTTAGGAATATTTCATACAAGGATTTAACCCAACATTGAGGATAGACAGCACGAAGAAGCATTACAACTGACTCCCGTTGTAGACATTTTTTCAATCTCAATGTGCAGCGTTTTTTTCCTTTAAAACATTTGGAACTGCCTGAAATTGAACAAAATGTTGACCAATACAAAGTATTTTACCGTATATATTTGTCTCTGAAGCGTTGCTATATAATATGCTGGACAGTCTAGGGAAAATGTTTTGATATATTCCTTAAAAGGAATTGGCTTTTCCGAAGTGCTGTCATCATTCGCGCTGCCACCACAAATGACGGTTGAGGGACAATTGACAGCATTCGCAGGTCGGTAAAATATTGATTACCGTAATTTCCAGGTGGAGATTTTTTAAATACAAGATGTGCACCTGGAAATGTAAAGAAATCAAGATTTATCGACCTGCGAATGGAAAAATTTGTAGGTCAATTAGAGGTGTTGTGCAAACTGTATTTCTTTCATAAACTTCATTTTACGTTGCTCTAGTACTAAGCACAAATCGAGCTCTTATCAATAGCATGACTATAAATTCACATGTTATTTTATTCATTTATGTAAGCTGTTTCTGAAATGCTACGAAATTTGTCTTGGACCTAAATCACTCTAGTTTCATAATGATAAATTTAAATTGAACTGTTTCCATAACAGGTAATGCAAGCTTGAATTTTCCGTGCACGACGTAACTTCAATTTTATGCATTTAAATTTCGAGAGTTTTCGTGAGAATTTTCAGTCAACCTATCTAAGCCAGCCGGTGTCAATTTGTTAGTTTTTGACTGGTGTGGTAAGTAGTTATGAAACACGTGAAACAGACTTCACCAATTCACATGCAGGCTGAAAAATAGAATGTCTACTGGAGAGTTTGGGGTGATTACCGTGCCCTTATTATAGATCCTTTATTTCCACAACACAACCTCAATAAAAACCTACAAGACTTCTTCAAGGGCTGTAACCACTACAGTCCAACTCGCTTTTGCGTTGGGACTCTTCAGATCAGCTGATTTTTTAACACAAAAAAACATGCTTACGCAATAATAGACTCCATGCCATTCAGCATAAAATTACAAAGAAAATATGTACAGATGCATCTGACGTTGCGCCACATTGCAATAAGATGTTGAGGACGAACTGTATTCAATAACATTTAATTCCAGAAAACTAATGACGACAGAAAAGAAGCATTCGGTTATATAAAGGGAAATGTTCTTTTTTTATCAAGAAGTCGAGGATGAACTGCGCCCAATGGCATTTTATGCCAAAAAATTAAGGACAGCAGAAAATAAGTATTCTGATTTAATGCAGAACGGGTAGTTATGCATGATACCTGTCTCCTCTTTCAAAAATATTACCTTACGTCCCGTCGAAGTGAAGACCGCCAGAGCAGCGTTAGTGGAGGTGCTACAGACAGGTTCTCAAATTACGCAGACACGAGACGGCAAGTGATGAGCCATTAGTGGCGGCAGTTATACAGCGAGTTCAACGTGTTCTAAACAGTCCGCAACCCACTAGAGAACACATTTCGCCGATTTTTTCCCAGAAGCATTGGATAAATTTAAACAAATTGATGTCCTATTTGACAGGGTACAATCCACGCCGAAGCTTAAATACACCAAGCCTTACCTGACAATCGAATAAAGTCAATAATTTTTACAACTAACTACAGCCTCAACCATAAACTAGTATTTATTGATCGTTTCAAGCTTTCATTTGAGTTCCGCAGTCGGATCCCGGATAAAACAGTAAATGACATTAACTTCGACCTTTTGCCCAACGTCAATAAGTACATCAAAGCCATACGAGAAAAGCAATAAGATCTAAAAAGAATTACTGTGTATAGGAAACAGGAACAAGATCCCGTTCTGGAATTTGATTCAAAGTACATGCAGACTACGCAAATCTTGACGAGGGGTGATGTAGCAAGGTCCTGTAGTACATACCTAACATTGATCCTTTTCAGGCATTTTATTCTTACATTTATTGAACAATATTTTTAGTGCAACAATAAAGATTGTTCGAGGTCATATGCTTAGTCAAGAGCGGTGTTCATTTGTGATTTATCACTTAATTTTTCAAGAGCAATTCTTTGTCTCATGGGAAACACACAAGCATATGTGCGCTTCCTCTAGTTTATTTTATGACTGTATTTATAGCTTTAATTTCAGTGACTTTTAGTGTTATTTTCTTGACATGCACAGGGAAATTTGACCAATCTTTGTCGTACATGTGACAGACAATATTTCACAAATCGGGAAAAGTTTGTTTCTCATAATTTGTGTGACATTCATCAGAACTTCCGTAGTTCTATTTAACCAGGAACTGTCCGGTAGCTGAGTCTACATTTTTATCAGTGCAATCTAAATTTTTGTGAGATAATTAATATTCAGAATGTAAAAGAACTGTGTGCAAACAATATTTTTAGTTTTTATTGTTGAATAGTTTATACAATGAATTTATAGCAAGAACTAAACATTAAAGAAAAGTAGCATGAAAAAGCGCTCATTGCATATATATATATATATATATATATATAAATATATATATATATATATATATATATATATATATATATATATATATATATATACCTGGTACACATATGCGTTTATGCATCATGCATAGAGATCAATCCCTATGCTCAGACTCTAATGGTGTCAGCATTAATTGACAGAAAAATCAAGTCATTTACACTTAGCCACATGGGGATAAACAAAGACATGTGGATTTACTCTTAGCGTGCAATGGTGAGAATAGGACTTCAGTAAAAGGAGATAGCATGATTAGTCGTCTGCCCATTACCCTTCATTAATCAAGTGTACGTTAGCACGGAAAAATGAAAACATTTTTCAATATCTCCTACATCATAGCTTGATTTAAACACAGATAATCGGATACTGGTTAATACGACTTGCTAGGACGCGTTTATGAATTATGGCGCTCTAGTCAGAACCACATATGGTGATCATAAATGCATAAATCAACCGCGTGTTCCATAATGACTAGTCATTTGAGCATCATTGACGAGGCTTCTCCGTTAGACTCTGATTGCCGCTGAGCATCTATACAAATTCGCCTATTAAAAAGTCTTAGAAAGTTCGGCGTGGTTAAATGACCCGTACCATGATCATAATATACTATCAAAAACTAACTGTCTACTATTTTTGTGGTTTTGACAATACATCGGACATGCCTTAATTGCCTAGGTAGAAAGGTATGCATATGGCTTTTTATAACAATAGCTCAACTAATGCAATTAGTATTTCAGAACAATGTTCGATGGAGTCAGTAGAAGAAAGAGCGTCGGAGAATAACTGGCTAGCTCGATTAATGATTTTTTATGCTCAGCTAACACTTATTTCATCATCATTAAGCAAAGCCATAAAAAAGCCAACAGTGACTAAAGTATCAACGCCATAATGACACTTATTTAAATCAAGCTAACCAAATACAACGCTTTAAATAAACTGTCGAGGCGCTAGGGACAATAGTCAGTCATCTACGAAGTCTCGGTAGCATAAACGAAGACCTAATAGAAACTTGACTTGAAAACCTTAGACGGGTGATTCCAGTTCTTCGCACAATTTTCCGAATGCAGCACCAGTCATGTTAAATAAATGGAAATATCGATATGAGCCGATTTAATTTATCACCAGGGATTCAACTGAAACGAATTAATAAGCTAATAGCAGCTGATCGCGGCTAAGCACGATCGTAGATTCTGAATCGAAGTTAAAATAACCGTTTTTGAGGTTCATCATCAGGCAGTACCAGGCAGTGGCTTGTCCTGATTTGCTGTCAAATAAAACCACATGATCAATTTATTCGGGGTCAGCAAGACGTTCACCAAATCCGATGACATCCGCAGGGTGCGCACAGGCCAATGAATTATTATAAGACTGTGTAAGTTTGATTTCTTCTGACACGCCCTCATAGGCCTAATGATGGTATGGGAAATGATATATCGAAACGTCGCCAGTCAACGAAAATTAGATCGTACCTCATTTCCAGTGGTTATTATGAACGATGCTGAAGCCTTCGGAAGATAGGGATGAATCCGCACACACCCAAAAAGAAGAAAAAATCGATGCATACTTGGGAATGGGGAACAATCAGATCTTTAAGAAACTGATAGTGCAAATCGAGAACCTTGATTTAACGAACTTCAAATATTAAGAACAGTACATAGAATACAAACGTGGGGCCGCCTGAGTTTTCAAATCTTTCACTTCATCAAAGATATGAGTTCGCCGTTGATCATGTACCAATGTCAAAGGGTCACATTATCACTAACCACGCCGTTTGCAATATGAAGCGATTTGATGTTCAGCATATTTTGACAAACACGGTTTCACATGCAGAAAAAAAGGAACAGTAAAAAGAAAAAGGAGAACAAAAATAAAACACAGAACAATAAAAATAATAAGCAGAATAATAATAACAATAAGAAAAAGCAAACAAGAAGCAGTATAAGAAAAAGATGAAAAAGCAAAAAATAAGAATGATAAGAAAAATAAAAAGAACAAGCAAAAGAAAAAATAAGAACAATAAGATGAAAATAAAGAAAACAGTAAAAAAGGCTGAAGGAACAAAAGGTTAACGAGAAGATGGAGAAGAATAAAAGAGGTGAAGAAGAAGAAAATGAAGAGAAAAAAGGGAATAGTTTAAAGACGATTAACGAGGAGAAGAGGGAGATGAATAAAAAGGAGAAGAACAAGGAAGAGAATAAATAGAAAAATAAGGAAAACAAGAAGAAAGGATTTCAATAATCAATTTTTTGAATAAAATTAAGAGAACCTGCCTTTAAAGTTAGCATAAAGGGACGTAAAAATATGTTATTATCAAAAATAGACTATAACTAACGTTTCCAAGCACGTTCGTATTGCTCGAGCAATGAGCTAACTAATGCACGAGATTGGTTCATTTGTTTCGGCGCAGAGTATAGTTGCATGTAGTCCTGGAAAAACGAGAGAGGCGCTACTGTTTTAAATGGCAAGTCGGAATATTTGTCGAGAGGACTGTCGTCATCCGAGGAACAATCGTCACAACCATCGTCATCATCTATTCTCCTTCCGTTGGCACATTTAAGCTCTGAATAAAAGCACACAAAAGCAACAGTTATACAAATTAGCCTCGCGTTTAAGCCTTACGCTGTGAATCATGAAAACGAATCTACAATTACACATCGAAGTCCACCAGGCTTCTAATTAAGTATATCTATACATACGTGTATATAGAATAACAAAGTGGATAATGGCCGTTTTACTTGGAAAATATTCAGCTAAACTTTACAATCTTTCATTCAAATACATCCTTAGTTTTTATTACAATTACTTCTTTCTTGTTTGTGGTTTACTGCGGGTTGATTAGTAAGTGCCTATGTATATATGTCAATGTGCGTGTATTGTATTGCAAAGTAATGCCAATCTTGTATTGACAAATTGAGTCTTAACCAAGTGTTTCATTTGCTGGCTGTAAAGCGTACGAATGCTTTTACCCAGTATGTCATCTTTCGGTTTCCCTTCTTCTTCTCCTTCAATTCCATTCTTGTCCCTTGGTGTGCGGATCGCGGTGTTGATTGCTCATATTGTTGTGAAATTTCTGTCACTGTTGAGAACGGCACTGATGCCGTTTTTCGTCTGCAGATTGTTGCCAATCGGAGTCTGGTCGAGTGGGTGTTCGATTTTGTCTGGATGTTAGGAAATTGTTTTTCGGTTGTGTGATTCTTGACCAGTCGATTAAAACGTCATATTGGTGAAACTTTTGAATGTTTAGTCAGGGTGCTTGTTGTATAAAATATAGAGCTTGGTGTATATGATACTTTTCGTCAAGTTAGCTGGATTCCCCAATTCAAATATATGTACGGAGTAATTTCTCTCTCCGTATGTGCAGCTGCTTTTTCCCCTTCAGTTTGTTGCAAATCCGATCGAATATTTGTTTAGTCTGGTCAAGTGGGTGTTTCGTCTTGCCTAGATGCTGGTAAATTGTTGGATTGTGTGATTCATGGCCAGTCGATTAAAATATCACATAGATGAAACTTGAATATTAAGGCCAGGTTTTTGTTTTTTTATATAAAGAGATTTATAAACGTATAATAATTTTTCTGATTTTGCTTTATGTAGAATTGAGAAATTGGTCAAATTGACTGGGTTCCCCGTTTCCAATATATGACCTGAAATAGCTGATTTTCCTGACAATACCAGGCCATTTTTAACAAATTTTTGTGGTAAGTGTTGCAGTATTCTGTTGGCCAATTGCTTTTTCGTAAGTCAGACATATGTGTTATCGCACTAACATGAGAATGTGTAGAATATGAATGATTTGGAGATAATTGGCATCCAACATCACGATTCTCTGTGTGCTGAATGTGATAAAAACTGTTTCACTGGAAAAAAGTTTCCTTGGTTATTCGATTAACTCACCATAAATTTATTGAGACCGGTAAATCGTCCCTAAGTTTAGGGAAACCTATTTGACGGTATCCTCTGTAGTACGAATTGGACATGACCTGATTATTACTTCTATGTAACACCCAGAGTAGTTTTGTCTATATGAAAACATTTTTGCAGAATTGCAGTGAAATTAAAAGTTATGATTTATCTGATTGAATAATTAATATTTTTATTTACGTGGCCATTTTCTTGTGCGGGAAAATTGATAGCACTCGTAGGTCAGTACAATCTTGAATCTTTTACATTTCCAGGTGCACCGATTTTTGGCCTTTATTGATGGGTTCACACTTGTCCCTTCATTTCGAAGCCCTCCATTAATGGTTTATTACTATAATTACTACAAAGAATACACTGCCAAAAAGTTCTTCAGTAAATACTTAACATGGCATTAGGAAGAAAAGGCAATTTATTGAATAGACCAATTTTGACAAATTGGGCCGCGGAACATTCTGGCAATCATATGACGAGTCCTCAACAAGGACGATACTATTATACTTTATTAATCGTGCAAAGAGACTACCCATGAATAAAGATGTTTTTTATTGTTCTTTTTATTTTGGTTCCGCATTGTCCGAATGTGTTTTAAAATCTTCTGTGTTAAATACAATACCCTATCTGTGTTGAAAGTGACTTAGCCATAACATATTAAATGTTTGTTCTCGTGATTCTGTTACTTCTAATCGAGTCAGGAAGATGTGCTCAAGGCCGAGGAAGTTACATCGTTTCAAGAAAGTCTTGCAAATGAACAACTATCCGAGTGCATTCATTGATGTTAATATCTCACTCAGTTCGCGTTATAGATGACAGTTACGGAAAGGTTTAAACGAACCTACCTTGCCGATGAGATTTTCTGACATCAATACTGATTAGAAGAATAAACTTAATAAAGGTAATATACTTACCAAATATTACGGTAAAATCACATTCACTAGACCGAAAATAAAGTTTTTGAAAGATTAAGATGAGCTGCTATATTACTCCACATCGCCTTTTGCTACCTATGAGTCGGATTATGAAATAAATCCATCAAAACCTACCACACAAGTGGATCCAGAAAAGAGGAGCACCATCAGCAATAACTGATCATGTTATCAAAACAGGTCACAATGTAAAATACTG
>JAQBSW010006997.1:0-44231 GCA_029291075.1 Eudiplozoon nipponicum
AGGGCCAATGACGCTCCCAGTGACGCGGACCATAAACATTGCGTAAACCTAGGAGTTCCATGTCCGATTTGATTGTTGCAAGCCATGTCTTCAGTTGTCCACCTCGGCGGCGGCGCCAGTTTGCACATTGACCTGGGTTCATCACCTGCCGTACCATTTCGTCTTCGGGTTTGCGTAGTACGTGCCCGAACCATTGAAGTCGACGATGTTGGATCCAGACGGATAGTTGTATGATGTCACCACATTGGTGACGAACAGATGCGTTCGACACTCGGTCCATCCATTTTGTCTTTGTGATGTACCTAAGGCACCAATGGTCGAATACTTCAAGCTTTTTGGAGTCCTCAGAACGTAATGGCCAAGTCTCACAGCCATACAGTAGCACAGGGCGAACAGTAACCTGGTAGACTCGGATTTTCGTTTTGAGGCTGATTTCACTTCTTCTCCAAAGTGAGTTCTTCAATTGTAAGAAAGCAAGTCTGGCACGGTCGATGCGTGTTCGGACTTCATTCTTTGCTTGACCAGTTGGAAGTATTTTTGAGCCAAGGTACGTAAAATCGTCGACTGTTTCGATTGGGCTGTCGTACACCGTGAGCTGCTCATCAGATGAAGATACACCGATGGCGAAGGCTTTCGTTTTGTCGGCATTGATTTCCAGACCAACGGCTGATGAAAACTGGGCCACTTGATCCAAAACGGCTTGCATGCTCCCAAAGCTGTCAGCAAGGAGAACAACATCGTCTGCGTAATCAACATCCGTCAGCCATAGGTTATTTGATACTTGAACGCCTCGGAACTCAGTTAGCGCGTTGCTCAGAATCCAGTCAACCGCATAATTGAACAATATGGGTGACAAGGGACATCCTTGTCGAACCCCTGTGTGCAGACTGAATTCATCCGATTCTTCTCCGTAAACACGTACTCTGGCTTTGGTGGCTGCATAGTAGGCCTTGATCAGATTGACGAGTTTTATGGGCATACCGTCGAGCAGCATGATGTTCCATAGGGAGTCGCGATCAACAGAGTCAAAAGCAGCTCGGAAGTCAATAAAACAAGCGACGGTTGGTTGTTGAAATTCGTTGCGATGTTCCAAAACTCGCCGTAATGTAAAGATCTGATCAACACAGCCTTTGCCTGGGCGGAATCCACCCTGATTGGGACGGGTACGGACATGCCGCTCATTACAGAAGCGGTTCAATAGAATCGACGCCAACAGCTTGGATGCGGTGTTGAGAAGACTGATACCACGGTAGTTTTCGCACCTTGATCTATCACCCTTTTTGGGAAACGGTAGCAGGATTGACATTCCGAAGTCTGACGGGCATGCTTCCTGTTCCCAGATAGAAGAGAACAGTCGATGGATTGATGGCAGTAGTGTGCCTATACAGGCCTTGTAGATCTCTGCAGGTATTCCATCTTCACCGGGGGATTTCTTGTTCTTCATGCGCTGGATGGTCGTAGCGATCTCAACCTCAGTTGGGGAAGAGCAGTCCACGTCGTAGCTGGGTGTAGATGTTGCAGGTGGTTGCGGTGGGGAGCGGCCACTGTATGGTCGGTTCAATAACTGCGAAAAATGTTCAACCCATCTTGCGATTTTGCCATTGACATCAGAAATCAAGTCTCCTGTTGCGCTGCGTAGAATTGTCTCTGCATTGCGCTTACCGGATGCTTTACGTATAAGACGAAAGAGACCCCCGAAATCACCGACGTTTGCAGCCGATTCCATGGCGGAAGCCATTTCATCCCAGTACTGCTTACGGTCAGCCCGAGCAGACCTCGTGGTTTCACGTCTCAGGTGGCGATAATTAGGCGCGTTATTCATCCGGGCATCTCTTGCTTTTTGTGACGCCCGCATCGTGCGTTCAGAGATCCAGTCTTTATGGTGACTTTTGATGGTTCCGAGCGTTTCAAGCGCAGCTTGCTGAGTAGAGAGTTTCAAGTTATTCCATTGATGCTCCACATTGGTTTTATCTACGGCATGAGTTCCACCGTCAGCGGCAGTCAACTTTGCAGTGATTGATGCAGATAGCGCTGTACAACGGGATGGGTCCGTTAGGGCAGCAACATTCAGGCGTTTCGTAGGTTGACGGCGCCGTCGGGACTTGAGATATATATATATATAACATACTAAAACAATTAAATGTGAATCAAAATTCAAAATCTGGCTTCATTTATACAAAATAGAGGCTAAAATGTATTCTTTAAAATAACTTATTAAAAAAAGGCCCACAACGCCGGCCTTGAGTAACATATATTATTATCTTATTCGTGTAGCTAACAAAACTCGATTCATTTAGAATTACATTTTCAAATACACCTTTTAGCACAAAATTATCATATGGGCATCAAATTATCTTTTTATCTCGCAACCGGTAACAAAGGTGTATAGGTAAAACTAAAATAATATGAAAAAGACTAGCAACAGACTAGCTCAAGTAGGACCAGAAGGATACATCAATTTCAGCACGAAAAAAATTATAATCTCATTTGGGCGTATTGACGACAAATTACTAGGAGCAGGAATGACACCCAATTGCCTTTATGTAGTTGATCAAGAAACGTGTAACATTTTAATAATGGCATCAACTGCACGAATGTGATCTCAAACGGTAATGGCTTTTACTGGGTATACTATCTTTGACAATGTGATATCAAAGTCAACTCACCATATATAATACCAATCGAGCTTGTAAAGTTTACCAACACAATTACTTTCAAAATGCTGAGTCGGAACATGAAACCAATACAATGACGTTTATGATATTTTAAATATCAACACAATTGACATTTACAATAATTTCTGAACACATTTTACATCAGCAAATCAATTTACTCTGCCTTTGAATTATACCAAATGTTGCGGTTAATATGACATCATTTTATTAAATACCTAATAGTTAAATAATATTTGTTGCTGAAAAAATATAATCTCATATGCGTATGCGTCCCGTGCTTATTAGCGATTCATTTGTAACAGTTTGTACTACGCCATATACACTTTATATCTGTGGTTAAGAAATCTGGGATAGTTGGACGATAAAATTTCCTATACGAATAGGCATTTAAGTAATAATAAATTTAAATTCATATAAATTGCTTTAAATACAGCTCACCATATTTAATATATTTCATTGCGACAAAGGATATCACCACGATGATTTTCCGAATACTGAGCATGAACATGGTAACACAACAATTAATTTGCAATAGCCAATATGGATTATCTGGAGTAACCGAAGTTATATTTTGTCTTTATGCTTAATTTTGTTGATATTTAGGCCGTCTATAGAACCAATTTGTCACTAACCTTTACGGGCTCAATATATGTTATTTATAGTGCGTTGGCTTTGAATTCGAATTGGTGAAAGCTTTTTGGCTAATATTTAAAAAAATCTGCTTCAACTCCGCAAAAAAATAGCACAAAATTGCATATATATATATATATACATATATATATATATATATTATTTAAGTGCGTTAGCTTTAGATTCGAATTGGTGAAAACTTTCTATTTAATATTTAAAATCTACTTCCAACTCCACCAAAATAATACAAATTGCATATATATATATATATATATATATATATATATATATATATATATATATAGAAATCAGTTCTCCACTAGTAAATTATATGACTGTTATGCGATTTCTGTTTGAACAAAATTTTGTATCTTCTGCACGCGTGCGTATCGCGTCTGCTCTCTCGACATCAGCTGGAGAGGGAATTGCGCCTGAAACGCATTATATATTTGGTTAAGTAATAGGGCACAAAATGGTATTGCTATCTAGTTTTAAGGTGTTTATATCACGATTTAAAAGCAGAATTATTATAAATAAAGGATCCCCTCATCGCGTTCATTTGGTGTCTTACTCACTATCAAATGTATATCGTTTAAAAATACTAAATACATGAAATTTCAGTAAAGCCTCATAAAATGACATCGATTGTCATATATCAAAACAATATCCTGAAAATCATGTTACAGTAAAAGTGAATGAATGAATTTTGCTAATGTACATACGCACTCCGATAAACATGAAATAGTAATTAATGAATGTTGAAAGTGTGTTAACAAGGTATATATTTATCATTTTAATTATTGAAGCTCGTTGTTACATATACTGATGAAGAATGCACAGATTAGGATCGATCCGCTTTCTAAAGAACTGCATAACCAATTCATCTCTTATATCCATTCAATACCTGTAACTGCTTGGCAACCTTTTTCACTATAAAATTATTACGCCCTATACACACTATATATTTTAGTGAAAGGTGTTGTAATATTGGACGATACAATTCCCTCATATTCCTCACGAATATATATATATATATATATATATATAGTGGATATAGGGTGTATTACGGGCTCCTACTGATGAGTTGCCAGTAAACACGACACAAAAGTGAACATGAGATCATAATTTTCGTCCACGCTCACCTTGGTTTATCCTTCTGGTAATATTTGAACTACTTCATTACTAGGTTGGCAACACCTAATACAAAATAGCAGTATCTAAATGTAACTGGCATATTTTTATGCTTAAATTGTTCGCGCGCTTATTGCTACATATCTCCATAGCAAAAATAACAAAAATAATATTAGAGCGGCAAAAAATGTTTTACTAAAGGTAAGTGTATGAGAAATACGTGACACCAGGAAAACAAAATTTATACACGTACCTTAACGCATGCGTAAGAAACAAGAGCTGTGACACAAATGCTTATATGCATTATGTGAAATGTTTTAAATTATAGTCTACGTGTGTTCTTCATAAAAAATAAGGTCACATTGTGAACAATATCAAGGCTCTTACAAATACATGTGCTGTATCTGATTTCAGATTTTAGCCATGCATAATTTTTCGCAAGGCAAAACTGGATTTCGCAACATCTATCAGAAATACGCAAAAGCACCCGTAAAGCAATTCTTATTTATGCGAACTGTAATGAAAATAACTGAAATTTTAATAGTCCTATTGTAGTTAAAATGGAAACAGGAACATAATTGAACTTGCCTAGAATTGAATTGAAGAACTAATATATATGCAAGTATGTATTAGGTGTTACGAACCAAAACACAAATTAGTTCAGTTGTCACCAGAAGGATATACCAAAGACAGCATGAATGGAAAGTATAATCTCATGCACAGTCGTTTCGTGCTTACTGGCGACTCATCAGTAGGAGCCGGTATTACGCCCTTTAACCACTATATATTTGGTAGAAGAATGTGGAATAATAGGACGGTACAATCTCCTAGACGAATGTGTAAACCTGTAATAGTGAAGCTAACATAATCTAAAGTCAACGACAATGCGACTTCAATGCTAACTCACACTATATAATATATATACCGAGTCTGTAAAGGATACTAACACTATAGCTATTGTGTTAGTAACCGATGCCAACATTATTGTACCGAAAAGGTACATTGTACTAACACTATGGTTTCCGAGTCGGTACATGATACCAACCTGATGGATATCAGTTTATGCTAAAGTTCACCCAAATTGAGAATTACAACAATTCCCGAACACCTGTTACTCCAGTAAATAAATTGATCGGAAGTAGATTTAAATAGGCTAAAGTGCCTTACGACTTTTATAATAACACCGTAAATCTTGGCAATAGCACTGGCGTCTAGATTAGGCTGAATAGTTGCTATCTACTATAAACGCGTCTTGAAGTTCCAAAGTAACACCGGTAAGAAACTGCACAAAAACATCTGATAATGCAGAGCTATAAAAAACCAAAAGAGACTAATGCCTTACTGCGATATAACCATAAGTCGTTAATGTTCATATGTGGACTGTAAAAGTACACTAGGTCGCCTATTTCTAGTGTGAATGGTTGGAATTCGGAGTTTTCCTTTTCTTAGATAGTCTGCCGACCAAGGCTTATTGATTATTTACAACAAAATAGTGGTTCAACGGCATAATTCGCGCCAAATAAATAAATACTGCGATCTGACTATTCCTGTTACCTGATAAACAGTTGCTGATTCTCGCAATTCTTTGAGCAATTCACAGCTATAATTTATCACATTAAGCGGGCCATTTGCACATCACTGGTCTAAAGTTAAACAAATAATATTTTAATATTTAATCATGCAGAAGAAATGAACCCGTGTTTGTAATAATGCCTTTATCCTAAGTGTCTTGTCTAACAGTTTATGATTTTGTCTTTAATGGCATCAATTTCATAAGAATGAGTTTGACGAGATTCAAACATGCATCCACTTGATTTCTACGCCTACTTTTAATTGCAAAAATGATTGATACTTATTTTACTTTAATTAATATGTATTTCTACATTATAACACGGATTTCTATTTGAAAAAGAAACTTTTTCAATTAAAAGGAATGCCGTTAATAAAAGAATCGCTGATACGATCTAGGTTGAACACGAGTGCTTTAGAAAACCAGTCAAATTGAAAACAAAATTAACATACCAAAACGGAAAACGTCTGCATAATAAAGAGCCCTGTACGAGACAAAGTCTAACAGAAAATAAAAGAAAAATGAAAACGTCTTGGATTTTGACGCCATTAACATTATAGTAAAATCACTGACAGTTATTCCAGCTCGATTTACATAAAATAAAATTAAATGTGAACAAACATAAAATATTTGTAAATCTTGTGCACGGGTTTGTGAATATTTACAATGCGAGGTCACCTAGAAAACAATTTAAATTGATATGTACTGAAAAAGTGTACTTGAGCGTTCAGTGGCAAATGCTGTGTAGGAAGACGATGCTTGAGCAGATGCGGCTATTTTTGTATCCTGACAGTTGAATTAGTTTGGCCGGTTGTCTTTTCCGTGACGGAGCCGTTTGATAGAGTCCTTCTCAAGCGTTCTACGTTATGCCTTTCGAGGACACGTATATTATCGGGAAATTCATAATTTATCAATTACTATGCCACGGGTCATAATTATTCTTCATGATCATATGTATCGCAAGGTTAAAAACGGACAAATTGAAAGATTCGATTAATAAATGAAGTTATCACGATTTCGAAAATGTAAGCAGTCAGAGTAGAGTAAATTTGAACAAGAAAATTGTAGATAAACTGAGCTCAAACAGAGTACTGCCTGTGTGCGCCGTCCAAACATAAGGTTTATATAAACGATGCGTTACACGTGGCACGTGATTCGTCTACAAGCATGTTATATTGCAATTTTCGCCATTACCCTTTGTCCGCAGATGTACATTTATTAGGTATTACGTACCTGGTAACAAATAAGTTCAGTTTTGACCAGAAAAATAAATCAAAGCCAATATGAGCGGAAAGTATAATCTCATGCATATTCGTTTCGTGCTTAGTGGCGACTCATCAATAGGAGTCGGTATTACGCACGTTAAGAACTATAAATTTGGTAGAGGGATGTGGGATAATACGCCGATAAAAAATACCTAGACGAATGTGTAGACCTGCAGAAGTGAAGCTAACATTATATAAAGTCTCGACAATACGACTTCAACGCTAGCTCACTCTATATAACGTATATACCGAGTCTGTAAAAGATACTTTCACTATGGCTATTTTATTAGTAACCGATACCAACATTATAGTAAAAAAAAGCTACGGGGTACTAGCACTATGGTTTCCGAGTCGGTACATGATAACAACATATAGATAGCAATGTATGCAATAGTTCAACGAAATTGAGAATTACAACTATTTCTGTACATCTGTTATTCCAGTAAATCCATACACTCTGGCCTTGATATCAGTTATCACATTTCGTGGTAAGCATGACATCATTCAGATAACTATATAACAGTTAAATACTATTTGTTGCGGAGAACAAATATATAATATATATATATATATATATATATATATATATATTCATATATGTATTGGGTGTTGCGAACCTAGTAACAAATTAGTTCAGTTGTGACCTGGAAGATAAACCAACGACAGCATGAGCAGAAAGTATAATCTAATGCACATCCGTTTCATGCTAACTGGTGACTCATCAGTATGAGCCGGTATTACGCCCTTTAAAAATTATAAATTTGGTGTACCGTCCTATTATCCCACAATCCTCACCCAAATATATGAGGGTTAAAGGGCGTAATACCGGCTCCTACTGATGAATCGCCAGTAAGCACGAAACGAATGTGCATGAGATTATACTTTCAGCTCATGCTGTCTTTGGTTTATCCTTCTGGTCACAACTGAAATAATTTGTTACTAGGTTTGCAACACTTTATTCATACTTGCATTTATATTAGTTCTCCGCAACAAACAGTATTTCACTGTTATATATTTACAATGTCATTCGAATTTTTTTGAAGAATTTTTGGCTTTATTATTATAAATTTTAAAAACTAAATAAGGATAAAATCGCTTTGCATTTTGCACATTAAGTGTACTTGTACAACCGCAGGCACACATACTATTTCGATTTAAATAGAAAAATATAATAGTGTACGGACTTCTTACGATTGAAATCATGATGATATATTAATATCTAAATTCAGTATATTTTGAAATGTTTCAAGTTTGTGACAATTAACATAATTGAAAGACATTGTTCTTGGTTGCACAGCTTCATCATCACATCTAACTTATCTGAGATTTCCTTTTGTGGGTTATCGATTTGCGCTCACTGTTTAGCAATGATCCGCTTGATTCTCATTTCGAAGTACGTGTTTATTGCGGCTTCGTGTTGGCTGGATGCTGATTCGTCTACTCATTCCGAAGGCTTCCACGCCATTCGTAAAATCCGCAGGAAATAATGCTCGATCCAATATTGGTTGTATGACGTTAAGGTTCTTCATTTCCAGAATTATCTCTAGAAATATCATAACACACAATAAATTTCTCAAAAGATCAGATTAAATTGTAATCGAATCATTGCGGAACCGCGAGTGAGGACGGACCACCCACGAAAAAAATCGTGGATCCGTTAAATTAACATAATTTTACTCTACAGATAGTATAAATAGGTCTATTTTTAATATATATATATATATATATATATATATCAATTCTACATTTGACAACATGTCTATTTTTAAAATTGTAACTAAGAGTCTTCCAGCTAGATATTCGTGATATGCGTGGCACTAAAGACTCATCTAAAGTACAAATGCAAAGGAGTTAGTGTAAATTGAGCGTCCCAAAATTTAGCCATTAAATGTAGATTTAGAACCAACAGGTTTGAACACCGAAAACTCATATGCATTACTCGCTCTTATGAAAAAGATTCCCATTAATAACCTAGCTGTAGCTAAGCGTTCCTGTCGCATATGATTTAAGCATTATTAAATTCAATGTAAAAGTTAACATTTTACAATAATACGTTGTTGCTAGTTGCGGCGGATACACTTGAAAAATAGCAATCATAAGAGTGACTTTTGTTTGCAAAGTCATATCCAGACATATCTGTCGGTTGAAGCAGAACAGAGTGCAAAGAATTGCTTGAACCAGCAGGGGATAGCCAGACAACAATAATAGTTACAGCATGTTATTTTTGATTCTTTGACATATTGGCCACGCATTAAGCAGAAAAAGCCTTCTCATAAGTTTGAAGAGGGTTTATGAATCATCCGTCAAACGATGTTCGCGTGTTAACTGAGGTCATAAGCCTCTTAGTCGTATATAATTATACTCTAAATTAAGAAATATTTAAACAAATAAAACTCCAAATGTTTTAATTGTCTGTACTATAAACAAAATTATAGGCAACTTCAATTAGATTCTTTTAAATCACAGTAGAATTATAACATCTTAAATTAATTGCATAAACAATTCATAATAAGAATTGCCTTATAGGTGCTTCGTGCAACTATGAGTAGGAGGTGTTGCTAAATCTAAATTTTTCTTTAGAAACTATATGTATGTATAGTGTATGAAACGATATATAACATGCAAAGTTATTAAGAACCTTGATAAAGCGATCGAACATTGATGAAGAACGTATGTGGACTATATTTCAAAATTTTACTAGAAAAATTTGACTCTATTTGTGCTATAGTTTTTGTTTCTTGCGCATTCATTATACGTTTATTTTTAACTCTTTATTAAAAATAGTTTTTTGTGTGCCACTTATTTCTTATAAACTGAACTTTATGTAGCATGGTTGTAAAACTTCTGCTCTAATTACGATTTGTTTTTATTTGAACTATGAATATATGGAACGAAAAACTTGATGGCAATTTAAGCGTGAAAACCATGTCAATTAAATCTTTGTAGGCTGTTTTGTCTAATTAACAAATGGAACTTTTAACCACCTGTGACTTTTAGTTTTCTTCTAAACTCCTAAAGAATAGCTATAAGGATAGCAAGTTCGGACAATAAATCAATTTAACCAATGAATCGGTGATGCACGATTCTTGACTAATCGGAGGGACTTAAAACTAATGAACGTTCAACGGAATATAACGGCTTTGTGTCAAAGAAAATTAT
The DNA here is from genome assembly GCA_029291075.1 of Eudiplozoon nipponicum. Classification (NCBI taxonomy): domain Eukaryota; kingdom Metazoa; phylum Platyhelminthes; class Monogenea; order Mazocraeidea; family Diplozoidae; genus Eudiplozoon; species Eudiplozoon nipponicum. The sequence goes on from JAQBSW010006997.1 coordinate 10,431, forward strand.
CTCATGCTGCTTTGCTTTTAAATCTGTTTCAAAAATAGACAAATTTAACCGATATCGTACAATGATGATGCAAAGATGTGTAATACTTAGAATGATAATGTTATTTAGTTTACACGCTTGCAGCATTCTTTGTCCTTTATTTAATAAATGTCAGGGATTATTTTGTTAGTAAGCACAATTCATTCAGCTTCTTTAGGTGAGGAACGTATTTGTTAAAATCGCAACGATGCGTCATATATTAAAATTAATATTAATATACTTATTGTAGATAAGACTTTACACGTCTACATTAATAAAGCTAGGATAGCGTATTTTGACATAAAAGAAAGACTTATGCCTTTTTTTAAAATTTTGCTACAAGGAATGTATAAATAATAAACGTTTAATTAATATGAATTATGATTACGTGTATACTTTCTTAGCGTATGTCAATCAGAACCAATGCGGCGAGATCCGGACATTACAAAAAGAGACACCGATCAGAACGAAAGCGATCTAATTGATGCATTGCCTATTCTACCTCAAGCAATATTTAGTTAACATTGGCAAATTAAGTATAATCAAAATCCTGCCTTTATACTTTAAATCAATATAAATACAAGTGGCATGGTGTCTGTTATATAATAACAAATGGGATATAGCTAGCAAGAATCAAATGTATAAATTTCAAACATCCAAAGAAAAGAAAACCTTGAAAATATAATTTACAATATTATTTCAAATCGCATGTTATATGCCACACGGTTAGCACTGCGGTAGTCTTCCAGACACAAAAGCCTACGTGCCAGGATGGAATTTCATCTGCGGCAAATAATAAGAAAGAAACCGGTAATTGGATGAATTGCTGTTGCTCCCTAATGCAATAATTAGTTTATACTTACAATATATATAGGAAACGTTCAATTATTTTGCTTTGTGAGTTTGAACTCGAGGTGCCCCATAAAAATTATTGTAAAAATTATTCATATTTAAACCTTCACTGACGTTAAAATGGTGGATTAAAATTGCAGAATATTAAGTCCAAAAAAATCACAAAGTTTCACAGAATATACGAAAATAAGTTTTTATGACAAATATGAATTTCCCTTTTGTTACGAACTGTGGATATATATATATATATATATATATATATATATATATATATATATATAGACAAATACCCTTGTCTTAATAATATATATTCAGTTGCCGATTTGTATGGTGGAAATGAGAATAAACCATCCTTCGTATTGATGGAATTGAATTTTAGGCATCGTGTGTCTTGTAAATTTTTTTCAAATAGATTCAGATATAAGTTCAAAATTCAGCCGTTGCAAAAGCTATAATCCTATGGCACAAGAGTTTCGTGCTTACTGGCGACTCATAAATAGGATCCGATACAACACCCAAAACCAACTGTATATTTGTGAGGCAGGTGGAAGGAAAATCTCCTATTTGACAGTGTGTTTCCAAACAGCAATAGAGACAACTTAATATGAAGTTTACGAATAATGTGACATTTAAGACAATTCACTATATTTAATATATAGTAAGTCTGTAAAAGTATCCAATACAAGTCTGCACGTGTACCAAAAGAAATAATTGGATTATAATGAGCCTTTACAAGTTAACAGAACAATGGATTTAAAAATAATGAGTCTATAATGTGTACCAAGACATTGGGTTTTGAGAAAGGCTAAATTTTTACACAAGTTGGGAACTAAAATAAATTTTTATAGCCTAATAATTAATTTTTTTAAATATCACAATAAGGAAGCACAAACATCAGCATGGACAGAAATTATTAACTGCAAATTTTGCTTACGGCTGTTTCATCAGTAGAAGCGGTACTACGCCTTGTATCTACTATAAATTTGATCAAGAAGTATGGGAAATGTACACATGTTAATCTCCAATACAGATATGTGCACTCAAAAGGAAACTGAGTGAAATTCTTACAGTTTCCAAAGTGCGACTACAAGGTCAAACATATATATATATATATATATATATATATATATATAGAGAGAGAGAGAGAGAGAGAGAGAGCTTGTAAATGGTACCAATACTATGACTGTAGAGTCGGTATCTGATACCTACATTATTGTTGCCGAATGGATACATGATACCAAAACTATAGTTGTCGCGTTGGTACATGGTAGCAACACAATGAATTTAAATTCTACAATACTTCATAAATTTGTCCGTATACGCCTGGAACAACAAACCAATGTCCACATGAACGGAAAGGCAAACCTCATGTGCACATTCGTTTTTTGTTTACGAGCGACTCATCAGAAGGATCCAGTATTACGTCATTTACTCACTATATTTAATTACGCGAGGAATGTAAGAAATTTGCAATCTATAATCTAATATACGAATGTGTAAACCTGCAGTAGTAGAGGTTACGTTATATAAAGTCTTCGACAGTGCAACTTCAAAGCCAAGTCAATATATATATATATATATATATACGCCATATATATCGGCGGGCAAATGGTACCAACACTATGGCTGTTGATTCGATGCCTGATAACAACACTGTGGTTGCTGAATGGGTATATGGTGCTACCACTGTTATTGTCGTGTCAGTGTATGATATGCTAAATTGCAGCGAAATTGAGAATTGAAACTACTTGTCAATATCCGTTACTCCAGCCTTTCCATATGCTATATACTTAACAAGGATTATGAATATATAATATGCATTTTAAACGACACAGTATTGCTTTCGCTTCACTTTATCAATTGCTTTAATAGAGATATGAACGAAAAAATTAATTTTATTTCGATAGAAAGTCAATGCTCATTTAAAAATAAAGTACATCAAAGATATTTATCAGTCCAAAATGTATAAAATGAACTATCTTATCCGTACTCAATTTTACATGGAGCTTTCCAAACCCCATGCTAATGTCAGTACACGAACTATTTTCTATTTCTTCCACATTTCTGAACAAATTAATAAAATCGCTTCCAAATATGGAAGAATAATATTACACCTAGCTTTTATTAAAATTGAAGACTGCACTGTTGGCATGTCGGAAATTTTACGAGACAAGATATGTTTTGTAACAGTACTACGTTTAACAGCAACTGATTTTGCACCAACAAGTTTGGTATGTTGCTGCGACAAGTTTGAATCAATTTTCCCACAGCAACTGCCTGCATATCATTGTCCAAATGACCAATCAAAATAGTAGATAATGTTAAATGCAGATTACAGTTGCATTGTGTCTTTCCAACTATGTGGGAGAGTGTTGACGATGGACGTTACCAAAACTAAATCGGCTGCAAAATATTTAAACACTAGAGCGGTACGTAATCTATATATAATGCTTTTCACTGCCTCCTCACTTTTGTGTTATAAGTGAATATTCTCAGATATTCTATCAAAAATACAAACAGTGACGACGTGTTTCATTTTTTCATTTGATTTATATTTATCTATATAATGTAGTTGACAATTGTTATTGATGAGTTTTTCGTAAGTATACGGTACAATTTAAAAACAGTCTAGTAAACGAATTCGCAGCGTCCTATTATTTTTTTAAAAACTAAGACTTTGTACGTTTTAAATTGCAGAATCTTCTGCAATTTAAATATTCTACTGTCCATGTTTACTTATGGAAACCCGTTCTGCAAAATATGCCATCAATTCTACGTTTGTTTGGTGTTTGGTATGTGTGATCCGTACATCTCGTAAAAGATATTATAAATCCGTCTTGATGTATATGGTTCGTCCCTTGTAATATCTATAGTATAAATTTGAAATTTTTGACGTTAGTGCCCTTTTTAGCGTTATTTGTTGTATCTCGAAATTATTTAATTTTCTAAGAAAATTTCCTAAAAAAACATGAGCCAATAGAGGTCAAATCACCCAACTTTCTTACGGAAATTGGACATTGCGATGCAATTTACTAATAAAATAAATTTAAGCCAAAATTTCTCTCATTTAGTATATTTAATATTTTATCTCATTTATAAACCAAAGGTAAATTTTTAAATTTTCTTTCCTCACGTATACAATATAATTGAAATCTGTAATATTGAATTTTTAACACATTTTATTTTTAAACTGAAAAAAAGTTGGGCAGTAATATAACTAATTGTATGTGTGTATGTCGCTTGCTAAATTAAAAAATGAAGTAAAAGCGACTTTCAAAATATTGAATTGATTTTTGTTAAAGCAATTACAAAAATAGCTGTTGAAAATTAGTTCAATACAGAAATATCTGTGACATTGCAATTCAAAATTTGCAATTGAATTTTTTGGACGAGCAGACAAAAAGACAAGTTTACACATATTTTGGTTCCTCGAATGTGATCTACTATTTCAGACAGGAAATAGAATTTTACATAATTTAATTACTGCAAGAACAATGCAGAGTTAAAAAAGTTTTTCTAATTTACACGCCAGACATGTCAGAAATGTTAAAATGAAAATTTAATAACACAATTATAAAAATAATTTATTTGGTGCATATTAAAATATTTACCATTTCGAAGCTGCTTGTGGAAGATTTCAAATTTCAATTTATTAATATAATGAAATATGCAAAACTGGCCAAATAAGGAGAGAAAGTCGCATTTAAAAAGTTATATGTATATATTTTAGATACAAATTAAAACCGTATATAATGACATAGGTTCTAACTACATTTACTAGGAACTGGCTTTATATTTCATATTGTTTATATTCGTTTTATTTCATCTTTTATATAACATTTTAAAATTATTCATTTGATACATATAAACGTGCATCTATTGGAAAAATTGTGTTCGTCTGAGGATTGGAATTTCATAATATTTGTAATAATATTGTTGTGGGCGTATTAACTGAAAAAATAAAAACACCGATAACTTTGAAATTTTTTTAACGCAATCAATATTCGTTATATACCCTTTAGTTATTTAAAAAATATAAATATTACACCCCTATTCCATACGGCGCATATACAGATTAACCTTTGAAAGCGTGCATCTGTAAAAGTTGAATATAATTGAAAAATAAACATTAGAACACATATGCATGCAAAGCAGGCAGACACATGCAATGTTAGAAGATTGACTATTGATTAAATATATACAAATCCAAACTTATTTGAAGAATAAACAGGTCTCAGTCTCCATATCAGTCAACAGAATAATCAGGCAGCTTTAATGTTTCGTCTACCCGTCCCACGTATTGTTCAAACATATGAAATTAACAATACATTACAAGGCAACTTTATCAATGTAGGTGGATAACAATGTCTACTTCATGTGTAAATGTGAAAGCTGCCTTTCATGTTCATCTTTGATTAAATTCCAATAAATATGAGACATTGAATAAAAAATTCGTGATATTAAAATTTCCATACAGGTGCGTTTTCTTTCATCAAAATGATGGATATTTTAATCAAGACTAAGTAAAAGACATGCAGAGGACTAAATTATGAAGTGAAAAAGTAAGTATTTCTTAATAACAGTAACGCAATTTGGAGATAATATTTAGCATTGTTTGCTTCTTTCATTGGGGACATCATTACATATGTTGGTTTTAATTTTTTGTTTGTCTTTTGATTGTAAATGCTACATTTTATCGAAAATAGAGCTGATAATATATGTTGATATAATGTTATTTATACTAAATGCTGCAAGCATTTACATTTATTTAAATTTAATTTTAACTACAGTGCATTCCTCTTACTGTTACTTCATTTTCCAACTCCCAATTTTCAATCCTGTTAGCACTAATAAACCATAGGATCGGTTAAATAAATTGACCTTTCATAGATTTATTGATTTTTTAGTAAAACTAAACAACACATGCTTTATTGACTACCATTTTTTTCTTTTCATTTATTTAATAGTTTACTTCTTCACTTTTATAACCATATAAACATATTCTTATTCTGCAAATACTGCAGGCGGAAAAAATTCCGTGGTTTAAAATTTTATCTAAAAGACCAAATATTAGCTTAAACAGAATTATTTCATCGAAACAATGTTCTGCATTATCTGAAAAGTTACCAAACGTTGATAGGCCTTCCAAAACATATAAAGACAAAATTGAATAAATAGGTCGAATTTGTTATAAAAAATGTTCTAAATCAAGTTTGCGAGCTCCATTTAGTAACAAACAAAACGTAATTAAGCTGTCGCTTAACATGCAATCATGCACACAAACTTGAGTCGAAGAATAGTAAACAAACACCCCTCCTAATAAATGATTTACAAATGCTATCAGACAGTCTATTTGGCTAAGTTTAACACAATTAAAGCACATAGTAAGTCATTATTAAAGAAACTCGAAGTTATTGTAAAATTAGCTTCAAATTGAGAGCATTTCCCAGCAATTGCAAAACGCTCTTAATATGAATTAATTAGGAAAGCTTAAATATGTCATAATCCTGCTCTGGCAAACCATTCAAATATACTTATGTGTCCTTTTGAGGCGTAGTTTTCGAATTTGGTATTATACTTCTTATTGCATTTGCCATTTCGCAAGCATTTTTGTCCCAATCAGTCAGTGATGAAATAATGATTCCCTCGTGCCTCACAAAAATATCATCATTGTTAGACCAACTGCTTTGTGTGCGATGATTTTCTTCGTGTTCACAAATTTAATTCCATTTCTGAATGATTTCAGCTACGTTCCCTTATGTATATATGTTTGAAGACACAAATTGTAAAATGAAATGGTCTTGTTTGATCGGGACTTAAAAAATCTTACAAGAATGTGTTGTTCAAAACAATCAATTTAAAACTTTAATAATTTTAGTAGCACCCAGCGGTTAACGAAGCTGATTGCCAATTGCTCAGTAAAAGATAAAAATTATTATATCAAGAACGCAATTCTGATTCTGAACATCAAAAAACATCTAAATTTATTCTTTCTTTAAATTATTTGCATAAATGAATAATTATATCCGTCAAACTGTCACACCAATATTAAATTATTCGGTTTATGTTTATGTGGTCTAGTAATTTATTCGATATGGCTGACTAATAACAGCGTGTTTAATATATATATATATATATATATGTATATATATATATGTATATATATATATATATATATATATATATATATATATATATATATATATATATATATATATATATATACGAAAAAACAGCGCAGGTTAATGGAATTATATTAATTTAAATATATAATATATACCGGTAATTGTAGTGAGTAACCTGCATTTGATGATGCTATAAAAGTTTATCAAATATAAAATGTACATTTTTTGCATTAAAATTATATCATCTACATTTCATCAATCACTGACTCCGCGGTACAAATTCTTTATATAATATAAAAACATCCCAATAGCATTTATCCAATGGGACAACGTAGCTAAAAAGTCGTCAATCACACGTACTGATGCCTTTTGACAATTAGTTATGCTTTGACGTTTAATCAACGCTAGTCAGTTTTCCGTCGTGTTATAATGATGATCATGGAAGATCGAAACGCGTCTCTACGTGTGACGTTCGTTTTGATATTTTGTAAGAAAAGTTAAGTAGAATGTGATTGGTGTTTATTTCGAGGTCGCAAACTTCATTTGATGAATTGTTACCACTACCCACGCAATTAGTGATTGTTCACATGTGTTGCCTACAGATGTGGTGAAAGCTGCAAAAAAATTTTGTTGGTGAATGCAAAAAATTATGTAGCCGAAATTTTCAGTCAAGTACAATGTATGCAAGACTGCTCAAGGTAAGAGCCGCATATCTAACTTCGATTTCTTTCCATGTACATTGCTGTTTGATCGACGCTAGTCAGTTTTTGTTTAGAATTAACTATGTTTTAGCTTTGTTCATTTTGAATTATCACATTAGATTATTCTGCATTCTCTTTAAACCAAATAATTTCCCTATTCTTGAATGTTCTATTCGTTGGTAAACTCTTTGTGTTTCTATTTTTAATCACGTCTGTTATTTTTGATGCCTTGATTTTGCTGTTTTTATTTAAATAGATTTTGACACCTATTTTAACCATATTATCCTGGTTAAGGCAAAGATTGGACTTATGAATTTCATTAGCTTCGGAACACAGAAGTATTTTCCCGATTTTTAATTGCATAATGCACAAAACTGATACTAATAGCAACAAGATCTGTGAGTGATTTATGTTCGTAATTTTTTTGTAAGGGATGCACGCATTTTTGTTATTTTTTAGGAAGATGCTGTTTTACTCTATTTTTTACCGCCCGTGTTATTTCGCAGTCTGCTGACCTCTGCAGGTACGCCAAAATTGGTATTAATATATTGTTGTGGACTTCACAGAAAGACCACCTTTCACGTAAATACTCACAAGTTTTATTGTGTTGAATAAAACTCTAACCTATCTCGAAGGCAAAAAGATTTTAATCGCTTGAAATACTTTCTTTTCGACATTTCCAGTTGTAGGATAACCGGAAGACAAAGAACTCATCGATAATCTGTGAGGTATTTCGATTTAGACCCGATTGGTCTCGTGTCTATTAAGTTGCATCAAATTATTTTTGTAAACGGGTCTGAAAATCTATTTTCCTCAACGATTGCAAAAAGCAGACTTAGCTCAAATTCAATTTTCCTACGTGAATAAAACATATATATATTTATATATATCTTTATAATGTCCATGCCTTTTAATGTTACACAGTATATTTATAATTAGGAAGAAAGAGAACATTAATAACAAAGTGGATAAAGGCCATTTATTTCGTGTATACTAATCATCTCTTATACAATCATACATATTTATACATTTTGGGTATTCAATTGATTATGCTAGTGGTAACAAACTTGACTCGTTTTTACTTCTGTTTCTTGTTTTGGCTAGTTGGTAAGTGTGTATGCGTGTTTGCATGTAAAGATCATTCTCGCAGTATTGCAAAGTGATATCTGAGACCTGGTCATTATTGTTTTGATGGCTTGAGAATTAACCATGTGTGCGCATTGTTCACTGTTGCATATACAAGTGCTATTTTTCCCAGTGTAGTTGAACGTTTCACCTTGTTGCGCAAATTTATAATTTCCACATGGTAACAGCGCCAGTGTGGATTGCAGTGTTAAACGCTCATATTGTTTGGAAACTTCTGTCACCGTATGAGCCTCTGTTATTTCCACTTCAGTTTGTTGCCAATCCGATTGTATGTTTGTTGATTCTAGTCGAGGGCCTGTTTGTTCTTGAGTGGATACTGGTAGATTGTTGTTGAATTTTGTTATTCCTGGCCAGTCGATTAGAATATCATGTTGATGAAACATTTGAATATTAAGGTCAAGTGCTTGTTGTTTTATATAAAGGGCTTCATAAATAAAAGATAATTTTTCTGATTTTGCTTTCTGTAGAATTGTGAAAAATTGACAGGCTGTCCCGTTGCCAATATATGATCGGAAATAGCTGATATTCCTGACGGTGCCAAGCATTTGTTAATCAATTTCTGTGGCAAATGTTGCTGGATTATGCTTATAAATTGCTTCTTCGGACGTCAGATATATGTGCTACCGCACATACATGAGAATTTGTAGACTATGAATGATTTGGAGAGAATTGGCAATTGATATTTGGCATCCAACCTCATGATTCTCTGTGTACTAAATGTCACGTGCTTGAACACAGGAAAGTTCTCCTTAGTTATTCTATTCAGCCGCCATGCAATTATTGAGGCTAGTACGTCGCCTCTAAATGGTAGGTTTAGGAAAACCTGCTTGACCTTATCCTCTCTAGTGCGAATCTGCCGTGGTCTGAGGTTGACATCAATGAAACGCTCTGGTGGTTTGATTTCGTCATAAAATTCCTAAGGTAGCCCAGTTCTTCCTCAATCTTGTGTTCAGAGCAGATCTTCTTGATTCTATTTGCTGAGTTTGTTTTACTAAGTTTTCTTTTGTGCTGATTCTGGCACTATGGTTGTAGTGAATGTATTGTCTGGTGAAAGTGTCAATGCCGATGTAAGCTACTCGAGTGAGTTTGATGTCAAGGAAGGGAGAAAACTGTCGTCTTTTCTCACCTCGAAGGTGAATTTGATGTCTGGATAGGCTCCATTTGCTTGTTTGAGGATTTCGGAAGGGTCTGCTGCTTCTGAGATAAACAACCAGATATCATCTACATACCTTTTGTAGATTTTGCGCACTTGTCAATTATACCTTTTAGGCTCGTTCTCATATATATATATATATATATATATATATATATATATATATAAATATATATATATATATATATATATATATATAAATGTACACACTTAAAACTGTATAATTGGTTTATTCTTTGCCTTTCGAAAGTTTTTTACGTATGAATAAATGCTCACTTTTTGAAAAATTAGTAAACGAAAAATTTCCCTGAACTTGCAATTGATTCTTTAAACGATTGTAAATAATTTTATTGAAAATGAGTAATTATTTTCAGAGCTCATCACGAAATTCACAAAATACCGTGGTAAATATTTAGCAATAAATATCATCATTATTTAAGCACATTCTACAAAACAATTTTTATGTAAGAATAAGATCTTAAATAAACTAATAATCAAAATTAATTTAAAATTTGTACTTTTTACTATAACAAAATATAATTTTTTGCATGTAACACCGAAAGATACGTTCGCAAAAGCAAAAGAACGTGGTTTAAGAATAGCGAATTTACGAGCGTTTTTAAAGCAAGAACAAGGTAGATGTTGTGCATTTTTCACAACTAAGAAGATCCAAGAAATTTATGTTTGATCTGAGTATAAGTGAGTATATTGTGTTTTTGTGTATGATTGTGCTTTTCGTGATAACGTTTTCCTGTTATAATAATCGTGATTTACTAATAAATATTCATTTCTTTATTTAATAAATATTATGGTTATACTAAGCAATTTAATCCATTGCAACTACATTTCGCAAAATGCAAAATATTTTATTGTTTTATTTAGTTAGAATATCTGATTTACATATATAATTTAATTTGAAACTTGTTTCGGAACAATTTTTGAAAAAACCGGAACCAGATTTTTTGCCAGCTAGTATCGCTATAAGTAGTAAAATCAGATAGCTCAATAAAGAATTAATTAATATTTATTCGAAATTTATTTAAAAAAAATTTGAAGTATGTGGCAACATCTGTTGATTTAATTGTATGTGTTGAAATATTCTGTACATTATTTGTAATATAGTATTTTTGCCGATGAATATAATGAAATATATTTTCAGTAAAACGTAAAATGACTGCAAAAAATTGCTTAATATGACATTATTTTTGTTTATACTCTAAATAGTTTCTTATAAAAACCGTTCTAAGGTGGTAAATTAAGCCAATGATTGTTATGCGAAATAGATCGTCTGGTCTGGAATAAAACATGACAAGGTAAATCCATTGTATTTTCGAATTCCAAACTTACCTGTGTACATTGAACACCTTTTCATTGCAAAAATATAGTCTCAAATACAAGATATAACGAATTACTAACGAAGAGTTAAATAAACTAAACAAAAAATAGAAACATCCGGTTTTTAATGAAGCATATGACAAAATTGCCCTATCGTAAACACGATTACAAAATCTACGTGATTTTGAAAAAAAAATTTTATGTACAAGGACACTCGGTAATCAACGCATATTATTGATTTCTTGCAGCAAAACAAAGAAGACCAATTATGCTTCAATGTAACCTATTTGACCTGACAATAAACACGAAAACGCAATTACGCATTAGAGCGACGAAACACGAACTATGATAAAAAATAATTTTGTGACCCGCACTATTTTCAGGCAGAAATATATCAAGATGTAACCTTTTGGATAAAAAATGTTAGTTATAGCTAAGGGGTTTTCACTTTCAAATTAGCTCACCAAAATGTATAATTTAATAAACACAAGCGTTTTTTGCATACTGCCTACTCAACAGATGGTACTTTGAGATATTCTCGTTTGTCTAACTCAAAGTGGACGCGTTCGGTTTTTACAATGGCTCCAACTATAAATAGTTTAGACATTGAGAAAATTATTAGAGAACTTCAAAAGCCATAAAAACATGGTTAAATAGAACAATCATTTGAAGTCAAATATACGATGTTGAAGAGGACTCAATACAGTATAATTAGCAAATAAAGCAAGTGTGATTATGTGTAAACGACATTAGCTAACGAAACAGGAATTTTCCAAGAAGCTCTAAATAAGATTATTCGGCAAATAAATAATGTTTTTTTTTTAAATCTGGAGTGAGCTGGCAGACTTAATTATGAATAAAAGTAATTTTAATTGTACCAGACCATGGAAGAAAGTATTAAATGGTCCCGTGAGTGAAGTGGCCGCAAGGGTTTATATAGAGGACCAATAGATAATGTTCAATCTGATCGAGGATGATGACTAGGATGAGGTTCTCATGCAGAACTCAATCATCATGGAATCAACCGAAGTGGAAATAATAAGATGCCATAAATTTTGGAAGAAATCTGGCCGCCCGAGACCAGTTGAAATCATACGAAATAAAAGAGCACTAATCAAGCAAATTGTGAACGGTAATAAGAAATAAAATTAATTGATATGATTTTAAAAGGCTTTGCTTGAAATATATAAAACGTTTCTCCAGGGAAATCTCACTAAATCAAAGATAATCAAAGCGGCCACCAATTAGGCAAACGGAGGCAAGATGACAGACTCGAAGACGGGTCGAAAGATGGCACTAGTAGAATCGAAACACTGCGTCAAACAGAGAATAACAGCATCTGCAGCAATATCAAAACTAAATTCAATTGCCTCTCCAACACTAACAAGTCTTAGTTTATACTGACAAATTGTTGTACTTAATGAATCAGGTGTTTATATCAAGGTCGCAAACTTGATTATAGTATTTTTTATTGCCACAAACGCAATTAATCTTCGTTTATTTATAAAAATGTTTGTGGTGTGAATCCAAATAAATAATTCCATCCTACTCTACTCTAGCATTCTATTATATTCTAACATGATATAATAACTTCATTTCCTATAGATACATGCATATACCGTAGTTTGTCCTATTAAACGATGCACGCATACATTCTCGACAAGTATTTATATATTCTTTGTTGTCTAAATTTTGAAAATAGTCACATGAACACCAAATGAAAATTTTGTTCAAATTGGACTGGTAAGATCTGTCACACTCAGTATGAACAGAAATATATTAACAAGTAGGCATGTGTTTCGTGCTTAGAACTGAGTCGTTTTAAGAAATATGCACTGCGCTCCTAGCGCGCAATATATTTGGCAAATTGCTCGGGACAGATAGACAGTGCCATTTCTTGTATGTAAGTCATAATAAAGTTCACTTCACATGGTGTCATAACTACTGCCAAATCAGAGCCAACTCAATTTATCTACTAGGGACCAAAAATGGAAAATAAAGATTTTCTATCACTTTGGCAATTTTACTCGAAATTAAGTATAAGTCACATTTCTGAACGACCGCTGCAACACATTCTATTGCGGCGTATATATCTGGTATGTAATTTTGTAATAAATACTACAGATGGATTGGCAGCAAGCACGAAACTCTTAACTATCTGAGATTTCACATTTGGCATTTTGTAAAATTCGCATGTTCATTTTGTCCTATATGAACTAACCGATTACAGAGTTCGCTGTGCCTTATATTCTAATAAATGTGCGTTAGTTTTCAGCAATACAGAATAATAACTGTTATATGTCTAATTTTTTGATGTTCTGACTGATTAAAATCGGGTAGTGCAGTTTCAGTTCTATAATGTAAATTTGGAGTGGCTAGTTGGAAATTTAGGTTTCAAGATAGGCCATATAGGCTGCACCTGAGGAAAAGCTACCAAAAAGTATATAACTGAATAAAATGTGTGTTATTTGCGGCAAGGTTGCGCAGTATATATAGACAGATTCAACAACAAGCGTGCCACGATTAAGTGCCGTGATTGCGGCAAATTTCTGGACCGTACGTGAAGAATTCCCAAAATGGACAAAACCGGTCAACATTATCAATTTCCATTGTTGACTTATTGACAAATGTATACATTAAGGGACTGGTGTTTATCTAAAGCTGGAAACCTTGATTTATGTGTATATGTTATATATATATATATATATATATATATATATATATATATATATATATATATATATATATATATATATATATATATATATATATATATATATATATATATGTGTGTGTGTTGTCTACGGGCAATTGAAAATGTTTGGTAAAGTCGCAGTACATGTGAATCTTATTAAGTCCCTCCATTAGTGCATTTATACGCATAAGAGTTGGAGATATTTACACTATCAAACTTGCAAAATGTCATATAAAGTGTGTTTGTGGATGGTTGGTTGGAACTTTAGGTCTGAAGGCATGCTTTATAGGCCATACTTAATGTAAACGCTGACCAAGAAACATTATTTAGTATATAATTTGGGTGTGTGTAGTACGCGGCAGAGTGGCTCAGTGTATAGAACAACAGGTTCCGAAGCAGACGTGCCCAGGTTCGAGCTCTGTCCGCGGCAAATTCCGGGTAGTACGTGATCAGTTCCAAATAAGGTCGAACCCGGTATACTGCATGAATTGTTTTTTTTCATCATACAATTCTTAGTTTATTCTGATTTATATTTATATATATATATATATTCATTGTACCCTTCTTATGTGCAAAAACAAAAAGAAGAAATTTTATCAGATATAAGAAAATTTTCTTTCTCATGGTCTTCTAAAATATCTACTCATAGACATATCTTTATATATAAATTGGAAAGCCAAACAAGATAGAAATATGTGAACAAAGCGAGTGAGAAAAATAGAAACCAATCAAATTGAGTGCGTCACATCCAGTTGCGCAACACATCATCGAAACAACGCACGTATGTTCTCCAGACATAGCATTCAAAGTAATTACTAAATGCAAAAACAAAAGGGAGCTAGCCACATACGAAGCCTTATGGATAAACAAATTGCAGCCGGATTTATGTAAGCAGAAGAAGCACGTACAAGCATTGAGCTTGAACTGGATGTGACGCACGCAATTTGATTGGTTTCTATTTTTCACACTCGCTTTGTTCACATATTTCTATCTTGTTTTGCTTTCCAATTTATATATAAAGATATGTTCATGAGTAGATATTTGAGAAGACCATGAGAAAGAAAATTTTCTTATATCTGATAAAATTTCTTTTTGTTTTTGCACATAAGAAGGGTACAATGAATTTTATTAAAGCTCGCATTTCAAAAGAATATATATATATATATATATATATATATATATATATATATATATATATATATATATATATATATATATATATATATATATATACATACATAATGATACTGAAATTTATATTAATACGCAACCTTGATTCAAATATCTATTTCGAAAATTAAGATTGAAAAACGCATGCAATTTGGTTGATAATATAGCATTTTGTCCAAATTCAACTGCTCTCTTCGTTATATTTCTTAATTTGTTTCGGATTTAGGGGAATAAAGAAGTTAATTAACTCAACCTGTTAAAACCTACTGTAAGAATGCATTGAAAATATTATCATTTTCTGAATTAGAAATAAATGAAAAAAATTTAAAAACAAAATCCAAGGTAAGTAGAGTTAATCTATGCATTTCTGCAATGCGATGATCCAATTATTCTCCACCAGCCATAAATCTCTGTGTATTAAATGGTAGACCTCGCGTGACCGTTCATAACATTTATTAATCATTTTTTTACTTAATAGGCGAAATAATTCAAACAAATCTTAATAGGCGTCACTCAATTCAACATTAGCGACAAAATTGCAAAAAATACTGAAAATTTATTTTACAACAAGAACGGAGCAGGCTGGTTGTGCAACAAAAATACTAGTTCGACTTAACATTTACGAACATTTTCAAAACAAAGAAACACAGATAGCAGAGAATTAGTGACGCAGACTATTTCTTTTAAACAACTGAATACCCAGTCAAGCAAAACCATCATTGCAAAAAGAACGATTTAATAGCTTTTAAATACAGTAACAAGACATAAATGTTCTCCTGGCTATCCAAAGATTTTATTATATGTTGTATAAAGAATAACAAAATTTTCTATTTGTATACGCTGTACATACGTACGTCCAGCTGTTATGAGACATTATTACCGGCTCGCTATGTATCATATATGGTAGGTTGACTTTGAAATCGCATTGTAGAAGACTTTATATCAAATTAATGTCATAATTGCTTCAGTACACATCCGTATAGGAGATTTTAATATCCACCTGCCCCACATTTCTTGACAAATTTATAGGAGGTACTGGGGCATAACACATGATCCTACTGATCAGTCGACAGTAAGAACGAAACGAATGGGCACATGAAATTATGCGTTTCGCTTACGCTGACATTGGTTTATCCATCTGGTTATGTTTAAGTCAATTTCTTCCAATGTGCACAATACCTAATAGACAATTGCATATACGATAGATCTCGGCAACACACAACATCTAACTGTTACAAATTTAATTAAATATTTCCATGATTACCGCGTAAATCGATAAGTGATATCGCTCATGGTCAGAATTAATGGTTTTGCCTGGAGTGATAGGTGTTGTTTAATATTTGTATGTCATTATTTTGGCGAACTTTAGCATACCTTGAACTCCATTGTGTTGGCACTATGTACAGAATCGGCAACAATAGTGTTGGCATCAGATAATCACAAAACAACCACAATTGTGTTTCTTTAACAGGCTTGGTATATATTTATTATCTAGTGAGTTGGCTTTCAGTCGCAGTGTTGAAGAATTAAAACAAAATTAGCTCCACTTCTGCAGGTTCGCACATTCGTGTAGGAGATTGTGCTGTCCAATTGTCCTAAATTTCTTACTGAAATATATAATTGGTAGTGGGCATAGTACCTGCTCTTACTGGCAGTAAGCACTAAACGCGGTTTTACCTGAGATTATACTTTTCGTTCATGCTGACTTTGGTTTAACCTTATGATCCCCTTTGAATCAATTTGCTACTAGATGCGCATTAAAAAAAACACAATTGCACATATATTAGTTCCACGCAACAAACATTATATAACTATATTGTTTCTCCGATCGTGTTGGTACCATGTACCGACTAGGCAACCCAACTGTTTGTACTCCTTACTAGCTCGATATATACAATATATAGTGAGCTGGCTTTTAAGTCGATTTTTTGTCACTTTATATGAAGTTAACTCCATTATGACTTAAATTCACTTCGTTATGGTGACGACGAAGTCTATCTGTTCCGCATTCATTGACCAAAAAATTAGTGGATATAAAGCGTAGTACAGGCATCTACTGTTAATTTGCTAGCATACACGAAACGCATATGTACATGAGCTTAAAACTGACGCTCATACTGACTTTGGTTTGCATTAACTTGTTACCGAATAAGCAAAAAATTTGCCACGTTTGCATATAGTAGATTTTATATCCTCTCTGATATATCCTCTGGTTTTATCCTCTGATAGTTAAATTTACTTCTCTGCATATGGCTACTTAAGTAGCAACATCGTTCGACCAAAATTATGCACTTATAATTGTTAGATACATATCCTTCAACTTCGAAAAAGCTGATAATGCATAGTATCCTTGACTAATAAAAATTCAATATGGTACGGCCTTAAGCGTTAAAAAACTCTGCACTTTGTTAACAGCTTTTTAAGGACAAAAGTCATTACCAATAAGGTGTAAATAATATCTATTTAAAGAGCAGTTTACTCTTTTTACGTGCTTTAAGAAGTCTGAGTATTTCATTAATAATAAACATCAGTTTCAGTCTATAAAATACTTCTTTAAGCCTTCTAAAAATGTTAAAATACCTCGACAAATTTACAAACATGCCGTACGTTGTCCCTTCAATTAATATATTTTATAATTTTTTTATCAGAGAACATTCAACTCAAAATTTTCTTCGCGTCCATATCGAAATTTTACTGCATGTATATCGACAAATTCTGAGTAGCATCATCTTTTTAATAAAAGTAAAATTTTAAACGTGACAGTCACATGGCTAAAATGTGGACAGTTGTCAATTTCAAAGGCAGCAGTACATTAAAATTTGTGCTTAAACTACAATATTAAGGGAAATGTGTTTATTGCTACTTCTTCGATTTCATTTTTATTCTCCATCACTTGTGAAAATTCTCGTATCATTATTTTTACAATAACAAAGAGTGCCCGGAGATTTGTAAAACTATAAGTCTGGCAGTCCTAGTCTCAAAATCTAAAAACATTCTTAATGATAAGGATGTATATTAGTTCATTTTTTGTTAAAGTGCTGTTAATCTGAGCAAATTTCAAACTTCTAGGATAATCTGCATTACATTCTTGAAAATTTAATTAAAGAAGATTCATAACGACATTTCTCTACAAAGTCATAAGATGAAGTAAGAGGCAGTTCATTTAACAGATGAATAGCATTTTGCAGTTACAAATGTGTTTTTTTGTACATGCAAGCGTAGTTCTAATTGGTCAATTGCAAAATTTGAATACATTGACATTTAAAGTTTAATATTAAAGGAAGAATTTTTTTAAAATAGAACGTTTATTATTATAATTAAGGTTGCGATCTTGATTTAAGCACCTAGCCTATTAATTACTTAAGTATATCAGTATAAACTAAGAATTGTATAGTGTAGAAAAGGCAATTTAGCCAATGGACTGATATCGATCTGATTGGGAACTCATCATGTACTGGCCAGAATTTACCGCGGACAGGACTCGAACCTGGGCACGTCCGCTTCGGAATCTGGTGCTCTAATCACTGAGCCACCCCGTCGCATACTACACTACACACAATTTTCAGTGGTTAGAGCACCAGATTCCGAAGCAGACGTGCCCAGGTTCGAGTCCTGTCCGCGGCAAATTATGGCCAGTACATAATGAGTTCCCAATAAGGACGAAACCGATCTACTGGATGAATTGCCTTTTCTTCACTATACAATTTTTAGTTTATACTGGCATATGTAAGTAATTAATGAGTCAGGTGCTTATATCAAGATAGCAACCTTGATTATAATAATTGTTATCACCGCCCGCGCAAGCAACGTTCGTTTAAAAAATAGAAAGTTGTCATGTTCGTGCAAAATAAGACAAATATTACCGTATGCCAAACTATTTCATTTTGCTTTTTTATTGATCTAATTTATGTTAATTTGAACCAGTCAATTAAGGAATCGTTACAGATATTGAATAAATAGTTCATCACATATTTGAATGGCCATTGCCTTAAAAACGCAGATCTAATCTTTATATAGGATAAATCAACATAAATAAGAAGTACAATCAAGCCAGGCTCGCTAAAGTTAACAAGAGTTCATCTAGACCATTTTCAAAATGATGTTTTTTGTGCAATAATTTTTATTTTGTACCTTGGAAGCAATGCTGCATTATAATGTGTAAAAATTAGAACATATTACTAGATTAGCTTTGCGTAAAAATCTAATTCAAATAATTATTGTCGTTTTTAATATTTTAGACAATTAATTTTGTTCTACCGCAAGCTCTCACTTAAAACTATTTTAGCAGACTCGTTCTTACAATCTCATATCTATAATTGAATTTGCTTTTCCACTTGCCTATAGATATTTTAAACATTATCAAATAATAGTCTATCACCCAGTTGCTTATAATTCAATGTAATTCACAATTGAATTAATAAATATAATTAAGTCGTATTCCTTTAAGTGGACCATGAAGTAAAATTCTTTAAAGCATTCCTGCTCTCAGGTCAAAATAATTATAAGCAAACCCTGAGTATTTATGCAGACTATTTTAAACAAATTGCACGACAGTAAATCTCATCGAAGGGCAGCGAAGTCTGAGTTTCTATTGGACTATTGTAACTTAATTGGAAAATTCTGTAGATATGAACAAAATGCTGTAATATTAAAGATTTTAATCACAGCTGTAATTACATTTAATACTTCATCAATTCATTACGTATTTAATCCTTACCTAAAGTAAAACGAACCTGTCTTGTAACATTAAATAGACGCGAACGTCATGGCTGTATAATTGCACTACTAATGTGTGACATATTTAATGATTCTCTTAAAATATCTTCTCAATGAATCACACACGAACGCGAATCAAATCAGCGTTTGATATTTGGTAAGAAAAATAAACTAATTGGATAGAGCTCTTCTTCGAAAAAAATGAATCTTAGATTTGAAACCAATGGTTTGGTATTCAGTGTGCACTGTATCGACTGCAAACAAGAAAATTCGCGCAACTCCAATCAGAGATATCCCAGTTATAAGTCAATTTGGATCCATCAATCAGCCACCAGAAGGATAATCATTTTTTAAATTTCATAATGACTTTCTAGTTTATATATTCTTTGTTGCAGAGAGGTAACAAATATATTCAATAATACGTAAATCATTGCATATCAAGAAAAAAATGATCAAATCAATCCTGGGGACATCTCAAATCCAGCATAAATATTAAGGAATAATGCACTGTATACAAGCGTTTCGTGGGTATTTTATGCAATTGTGTACTAGGTGTTGCGAACCTAGTAACAAATTTTATTCAAATAGTACTAGATGGATTAACCAAATTCAGCATATACAAAAGGTATAGTCACATGCACATATACGTTTCGAGCTTACAGGTGACTCATCAGTGGGATCTGGTATTTTGCACTATGCCCACTATGTATCTGATCATGAAATGTGGAACAATTGAGTAACGAAATCCGCAATATCTATATATATTCAAGCGGTAACGGTCTCAAATTTACATAGAATATTTTGCAATGCTGCATAAAAGACAACTCACTATAAATGATATGCACGATAAATGTAAAGGGTACAAATACCATGAGTTTGGAGAAATGCCAAATTAAGGCAAAATTGAAAATGACTATCTGTGTTAAATAAAAGCTATTCTAACAAAGTTAAATATGTCGTTTTCGATCAATTATAACTGTTATACCTTTCATGGAATAACGTAAATATTAACACGAAATTTGATAACTTATGTTGATCCAGGTAAGATTGTATGATTTTGCTGGAGTTGCAAATTTTCAGAATTAGTAGTCATTTTCAATTTTAGTAAAATTTATTTTTACATACATAGTTATTTGGATTTGAAGTTCCATTACTAAAAACTTAATATGAAATTTAATTAATTATTGCATAGTCCAGCTTTCCAACATTTATTGTTCCAATCTATAGAGCGGTTTTAACGAACTACCGATCCTTACTGTTCGAGCCTCGATGCTAGTCTTGCTTCCAAGATTCAAAGTTTATTCAAATCGTCTATTTAATTACCTGAGCAATTATGGAAAAGATGAGTTAGTGGTTATATTCATACGTTTGGCGTGGTCTGTATATCATGTGGTACACTTTATTTCTGCAGCCAAGTGTAATTATAAGATTATTTGAACGAATTTTTAAAAAACTTAAAAGTAAATTTAAAATAATTCTGGCTTAATGCTAAACATAAAAATAATTTCCTAATGAGTTTTTTTGTTATAATACGATCCTAGCTCATTTAATTGGCTTCTAATAAAATAAATGTAGATTTGATTTTTTCAGTACCCGAAATAAGCAATACATTATGGTGGGCAAGAGATCGTCCATTTAAAGATATCCAAATTAATATATTAATTTTTGTTATAGCAGTTGATTAAAAAATTCAGATCAACTTTTCTACATCGCTATTAATGTGTATGTGAGAAAAAAACAGATTTGGGCTTTTATTTGATTAAAAATGAAAAACAAACATTTCAACTGGCAACATTTCTCGGTTATAGTGGTCTCATGAAAATTAAACTTTTCGATTCACAAATATTTGTAAACCTAAAGCAATAATGTTATGTATTTTATTTACGTTTTGCAAAAAACAAACAATGACACGTTCCCGATACAATACGGAAACATTTCAATGAGATTGAAGTTATAACCTGCACAAATAAATGTAAATTAAACAAATCTAAAAACTTAGCTTTATAAACTAAAATAGGTTGCCATTTCCGAACCACTTAACGCCTATAAATCTGGTTAATCTCTCTACAAGAGAGAGAAATTGTGAAGCAAAACAGAATTGACTAATTGCAAAGCAATAAAAATTTGTAGCAAGTTTGTTTAAGAACTTTCAGGATTATTAAATACAGAATTATTGTGTAGTTAATGCTCCATTCAACTATTTACAAAACGTTTGCTAAAATACATAAACATTATATCAACCATTTTAGTTGTAAATTAATTTCTTCGCAAGATATTACACAAATGCAACGCTTTTATTAACGACCGCTGTATAACACATTTAAATTATATTTTACTGAGGTAGCGTATTTTCCTCTTCTTCCATTACTGTACGTACGTTTTTCGTAATTTTCCCAATAATTATTTGCATTTTGTTTCTAAAAACGACGCCTTATTTCCTCACTACAACGGACATTTTATTTTTTCTGTGGAGTTTGAGTAAATTCGGTGCTGATAAATTTACGTCAAAAAATTAATGTTTCACAATTACCTTTTACCTAAAAATGCCTAAAGCTTAATATGAGATCAAATGAAGCTGAACAATAAACACCACTAAAAAGGCCATAATCAAATCAAAATATTTATTAAACAAAAAATATTGCATAACACGTGCCATATAATATTGCTATTGCAGTATAATTTCTCTTAACGGTCCAGGTGTTAGATCTATTTATGCACATCATGAAAATGTTGATTTGTCATAACAGTGATTAAAACTATAAAGCAGGTATCTGATAAAATTACAGTTAATGAATACAAAAGCATTTAGCAGAACTTAAATAAAAATTTTTTATAAAACTTTTGATTATTATGGCATGTTTGATCTATACAATTTTATATTCATTGATTGAGTTTTTGGTGATAGCAATTTTTAAAATTTAATGCGTGGGTATGATATAAACTCTAGTCCAATCGCAAAAACCATCTTTGATACGTACCTACAGAGTTCGAACAACCATATATGCCATTAAAGCACGATGGAAAACTAGCGAACGAGGGTGTATATATCTCAAATCTCGTAGTCGTGCATGAATTGTACGTGTTTTGGAATGCTAGCTGTTCAATTTCTGTGAATTCACGTAAAACAAAGTAAACAAAATGCAATCATTGATTACGTTGATTGCAATAAAAGTTATTAAAAATCACGTTTACAGACATCATATACACGCCAGACCCAGTGTATCTACTCAGCAGCAGAAATGATCAAAATTACCATTAGTCACACTTAATAACGTGTTTCGCAGTTCCATATCCATAATTAGCCAATGAAAATCTCAGTCAAAAATGAGCAGAAGAGGCTCCTATCGCCATATCATTTATTATTTTTCGCTAAACATTGTCAATTTCAGCTGGTTCATTATCTAGACACGTTAATTTTGTATTGACATTCAACACAATGTCCATCAATTTTATTTCGTTTTGTTTTTCAACACAAATATGTCCATTATAAAAACGCTTCTGCCTTTATTATTACGTTTTTTCTGCAGACGTAGATGTTAAGATAATTAATAAAGGCAATAAAAGAAATTAGTTATCCACATACGAAGCCCAACTGCAGCCGGATTAATGCAAGCAGAAAAGGCATGTTCGGGCATTGAGCTTGAACTGGATGTGAATTACTAATTGACTAGTTGATCACTTAGTTCCATAATCCCTCCAGGTTTACATTTTTTGTTTTCTTTGACTTTTCAATATATATATATATATATATATATATATATATCTCTATATCTGAGGATACGTTCATTTGTAGATGTCTGAGAAGAATAATATAATGAAGAGGTTCTCGAAATAGCTAAAATTTCTCTTTCTTTTTGTATATGGATAGAGTGCTATGAATCTCTTAGATGCGGAGCATTTATCCAGTCAAGCGTGATATGCCATTAAATAACTGTCAGCATTACACGTTATAGGGTTTCACTTAAAGAAAGGATTTTGAATAAATATTTTTTCTCGGAAAAAACGAACGGGAACTGTACCGAGACAAATTTGCTAAGGAGTCTGCGCTCTATATCACCTGTACATCCTGTGCCGATACTGCACAATATTTTAAATGACACACCAATTTACGGTTTTTGGTTAACCCTTCTTCAGATTAAGCTCAGTTCGCAGCTCCAAAAACTTGGAATTCAAACAAGAAATCCCACCTCTGCTATTATGTGACAGATGCCATACACTCGGGGGACGAATATTCAATTCAAATATTTTTGCTGAAATTTATTAAACATTTTCTTCACTTATTCACTTAAAATATTTTATTATATTTAGCAACATACCAGTATCGTGAACCACGTTACTTTTAATTTATTTAATAAATAACGGTATTTGGTTAGCGCTTCCTTCAATTGGAACCAATTCGGAATTTCTCATGCTATGAAACCCCAAATGGCACCGAACAATCTCTTTTTATACAAAAGACTTAATGCGGTCAGATTTGGATCAGATACCGGTTGCAAGTATAAACTAAACATTGCATAGGGTAGCAAGTGCAATTCACAGAGTAGATCACTTTCGGATTTATTGTCAACCCGAAAATAAATGTTCAGAAATTGCCCGGACAGAATTCGAACCTAGAACATTTGCTATAAGATTTATGTCACATATTTTAAATTATATACTCAATTATGCTCTCTTAGCTAGCTTTTGTTTTAGGTGAAACGTATTAGTGATTTCTTAAGTCCTTAATTTTACGAAGCCACGTAAAAACTAAATTTATGTAACAGATTTCGAACCACTGTAGGAATTTATATTTAATGGAGTGATTAGATACTCTTTGTAAGTATAAACTAAACATTGCACCAGGTAGAAAGGGCAATTGATCCAAAAAACGATTGCGTTCTTAATTTGAACACTTCAAGTATTGCCATGAATTTTACGAGGACAGAATTTGAAATTGTGCACATTTGTTTCGGCGTACGTGTATAATATTTAACGCCCCACCTGTACAATATATCTCACGCCATCTTTTGATATATACCAACATCTGCCTTTTGCTTATAATTTCCTTAAGTTGATACGTATTCGTAACACTCTTAGGCCTGAATTTCTAACTATTCAACAAATATAATTTCACTATGCATCTGAAAATATGTTAATTAAGGTTGTTATATATATATATATATATATATATATATATATATATATATATATATATATATATATATATATATATATATATATATATATATATAATAAATGCATTATAGTGGGATTTTTAAATAATATTTATTGTCAGTAAGATAATAACATTGCATCAGCTAACAACGACGATTTAGCAAGTAGACCGGTTTGGTACTTATTCGGAAATCTTTAAATAATTTCCAGAATTTGTCGCGTAATTTATTTGAAACGGGAACATTTGCTTGAGTATTTCGGGACTTAATAGACTGTTCTATTTGTAACGCATACTTCACGCATTTTCGGATATTTATGAACTTAATATTTTTGGTAAGACTTTCTTTTAAAATGTACCTATTTGTATCTCATAAGAAATGAATTTCTAACTGGCTTCCAAAAATTTTCATTATACAACAAATAACTCGGCTTTTCCGGAGGTTACATCAAATTGAAATATCATGGCAGGATCGTGATTATATATTTGTTGTCGGGAACAACTAAACTTTGTATCTGATGAAAAAAAAATTCATTTGAGCGTTTTTATCGTTATTGCAATCTCTTCGAAAACTGTCAAAAATACAACATTTGGTTTGTGACACAAAATTGCATGAAGTATGCGATTTTAATTGCGTATCAAATGAAGTCCTCAAGCTCTGAAGCAATTGTTCCCCCTGTTTGATTCCCTTGGGCGGGATTTTTTGAACCGTAATAGAAGAGTTCGCAATTTCGCACGAAACTGATCTCCTGGAAGGTGACTTTGCAACGTTTTGCAATGGTCAGTTCATAGTGACAGAAAATTTATAATAAAAATAATGCCACAGTACTTATATTGAATATAACTCCCTACAATGGCATGTTGTTCGTAGTATAAAGACAAATCGGAGTCGACATGCTAGTATTTCAGGCTTCCATAAATTCCTGATAGGTGCCATATGAAATAAAGAATAACCGCGAGACATAAGTTGGTGTATAACTCCACGATACTGGAACTTTGCTGAACGCATAACGTAGCGATTATGGTCTTACGTCTCGAAAACCTATGTGCACCGGTTTGAGTTCCTTCTCTTACAAATGGAGAGTTCTCTCGAAAAATGAAATCGTTCTACTGGATTAATTATTTGCACACACACACACACACACACACACACACATATATATATATATATATATATATATATATATATATATATATATATATATATATATATATATGCATATATGAAACTAAGCGTTCTTTAATTAACCTTCTTATTTGCATTTGTAACATATAGAACATTTCCTTCTTTTATCACCCTATTTTAAGTAATTTTAAATAATTTTAGAAATTCCATTTTAATTGGTTCGTTCTGAATTCGCCTAATTTAATAATTAGTACAAATGTAGTAACTTATGGCAAGTTTTACTAAATAAATGCATAATATTTTTTAAATTGTTCGTATGAAATAAAAAGAATTAATCACATTTATACAGACATGTAATGAGTTCGTCAAGTCTTTCTACATAAAAAATGTTGCATTACATAATATTTGCTAGTGCGGACTAGAATTTGTTTTAAACTTTAACCTGCCTTTGTTTTTCGTTTTTCTTATCTTCAATTCCGCTTCGTTTTATTTTCTGTATTGGTTATGTATATTTAGTGATAATTTATTCCAACAAGAGCAAATGTTGTTATTTAAGTGTTAAAAAAACAAGAATAACTTATTCTTTTACAAATATTTCATAACCATTTGAAAATTGTCTCCTAAAACACAGTGACTCCATGTATGCCTACTAATAGTGTTGTGTACGATTTATTCTACATGCTATTGTACTCTTTGAAAAGTAAGACCACTGGTATTTTTGATTTTTCTGTAACTTGAATCCCGCTTAGCATTCGTCGATGGTCATTTAAACTTGACGGACATCTGCATTATTTCGTGAAAAGTGTTTATTTGGGCGTTAAATTCGTTCGCCTGTTATAAATTACGCATAAACTATTTTACAAATATGTTTGCGCCCGGTAATGGCTTGTAAGGAGAGCGGTTTTTTTTTAAAAATCGACAGGACTGACAGAAATATCGTCAAACGAAAACAAAGAAGAATAACTATTCCGGTGGTGATAGAATTGGTTTTCGATGCAGAAGATATATTTTCAAAAAAATAATGTTACTTGTCTTAAGTTATTGTCAGTTAAAAATTAATAATTTTCGTGATAATTTATGCTAACCATATGCAAATACGCTAGAATACAGATCAAATTTCAGCACTGAATGACAGTTCACATAAACATTCTATCTGTCAGAAAAAGGAGTTTGACACTACAATCCTATTGGACAAGGGCAAAAGATTGACATAGTGTAATCTAATTGGTCCGTTGTTTGTTAACTGCTTAGCATTTTGTGTGGGAGTTAATCGAAATGAAAAGAAATGTCTTTAATGAATAATAATCCAATTTATACGGAGCGGTCCGCAAAAATAAATAGAGGCTGGTTTCAACATGGTTTGTGTTATGCATCCCAATTAAAATTTTAAATGAAATCGAACCAATAAGCCTACGGCGATTATTTTACTACGAATATAATATGTTATAGTGTTGTTTTACTAAAGAGAGGAATGATGTTCTTCACTAAATCGGAAATTAAATTAGTCAACTTAAAAAAGCGGAATTAACTGAAACGCTATGTGATTGTTTAAGTCTCCCCATGTACTAAAAATTTTTGCAATGAAGTTGATTCAAATCAAGCCATTAAATAAGCCGAATACCTAAAACCCAGTAATTTACACTTTGTTTGCGAAATCAATTGGAAATTGTAATCTAACTACTGATAAATATGTCGTTTCACGAGAAAGATCAAGGAAAGTCGAATCCTTGCAAATCCTTATTAATTAAAAGCAGGTTGAAAATGCTCAAGCGTATGAACACAATACACACTTCAGCACAAATGCCTGAATCTTTAGAGGATGTACAGGTAAATCAAATTTTCCAAATTCTCAAAAATTCGTAAATTTAAATTTATGTACATAATTTGATATTAATTGTGGATAAGATAAAAATAATAACTAGTTTTCTTGGTCTAAATTCAATTTCATATTGATTACAAATGTTTCACATTTATCAACAAACTTTATAATTTAAATTAGTTTGGATTATAAAAGTTCTTGTATGAGATGCTTTTGTTTATAATTTCGAATAGGGATTTGCTTGAACGTCATTTTTCGTAAAATACGAGGCGGCAGAATTTTCTTGTTAACACGGAAACTAGAGCTGTAACTTATCGAGCGGCCAATTTGATGACGACGCTTACAAATCGATATGTGTACAACTAAAATTAATTTTCCCAATCAAATCAAGCAGTGATATACACCTTTATTTATTCCTAATAAGTTTTAGTGAAATCTAAAAACAGTCAAATCGATGATAAAAAATATTTATTGTTTGTTTCATGTTCTATCTAGAGAATAATATTAGGCTTAAAAACACTTGTTATAACGAAACGATATTGATTAATAATATATTTTATAAAATACAGAATGTCTTGAATACGCACTGATAAATGCTAAAGACATTTTTGCACAAATAGCCTCAAAATAGCGTGTCAAGGGAATAAAATTTTTTTCATACTAGTCTATCGTTACACACGCAATTTCCTATACTCAGAAGCATAAATTTGAGTATTTTTGCAGTGAAAAACATGTAAATATAATATAATTTGCAAAATCAAATTAACTTACAATGCGCATAAGTATTTATCAACTGATATCAATCAATGCAATTGCATAAAGCTTTTTATTTATCAGCAGGGTTTCAGAATATTTATTTTTTCTTGTAAAGTACAGTTAAAGATTCAGTATTTTTTGCAGCGGCCTTTCTTATATTTAAATATTCTTGTTGTCGTTAAATATATATATATATATATATATATATATATCGCGATTGCAAATAACATACCTTATTGATGAGATGTATTCATTTGTAAATTAAGTCTGAAGTACATTTGCGCCGGTTCGAGTCCGGCCTCAGCAAATTTAAAAAACCGGTGTACTTGATGAATTTCCCTAGTTACCTTGATTAATTCTTGGTATATACTGCCAATATCTATACAATAAAAATCCTACTATTAAATTCTTCCCGAAGTTACAATCCTCATTGGGAACTCTTCAGTTACTGTGGCGAATTTACCGCGGGCCCAACTTGAACCGTGGCACGACTGATTTTGAATTTGAGACTATCCACTGCGCCACTGGTGTTGCATACTACACACAAGTTAAAGCCATTTAACAACATGTGTATTCCGTTTACCCTTTCTCTCAAATGGAAACTATTTATAATCTCTTAATAACTGATGTTCTAACTTGCCACTCCCGAGCTCTCATACAATCGGCATCATACCAGCATATATATATAATTATGGGATATAATGTGTTCCATTGAGATTTAATCTTAAACTAATATGTACATATATATATATATATATATATATATATATATATATATATATATATATACGAACAAAATTCTACATGTCTTGTATTTAACGTGTTACCAGATATATATATATATATATATATATATATATATATATATATATATATATATATATATATATTCATTGTTCCCTTCTTGTGTGCAAAAACAAAAAGAAATTTTATCAGATATAAGAAAATTTTCATTCTCATGGTCTTCTCAAATATCTACTCATGAACATATCTTTATATATAAATTGGAAAGCAAGACAAGATAGAAATATTTGAACATAGAGAGAGTGTGGAAAATAGAAACCAATCAAATTGCGTGCGTCACATCCAGTTCAAGCTCAATGCTTGTACGTGCTTCTTCTGCTTACATAAATCCGGCTGCAATTTGTTTATCCATAAGGCTTCGTATGTGGCTAGCTCCCTTTTGTTTTTGCATTTAGTAATTACTTTGAATGCTACGTCTGGAGAACATACGTGCGATGTTTCGATGATGTGTTGCGCAATAGCAGACGTGTATTCACCATTTGATTTAAAACAGGCGTTCAAGTTGCAATGTTCCCTCATTCGAGTAATTAACCGTCTGGTCGATCGGCCTACGTAAGTTGATCGACAACTTGCGCATGTATATTGATAAATAATATTTGATATCGACATTAAATCAAATGGTGAATAGACGTCTGCTATTGCGCAACACATCATCGAAACATCGCACGTATGTTCTCCAGACGTAGCATTCAAAGTAATTAGCTAGCCACATACGAAGCCTTATGGATAAACAAATTGCAGCCGGATTTATGTAAGCAGAAGAAGCACGTACAAGCATTGAGCTTGAACTGGAGGTGACGCACGCAATTTGATTGGATTCTATTTTCCACACTCTCTCTATGTTCAAATATTTCTATCTTGTTTTGCTTTCCAATTTATATATAAAGATATGTTCATGAGTAGATATTTGAGAAGACCATGAGAAAGAAAATTTTCTTATATCTGATAAAATTTCTTTTTGTTTTTTTGCACACAAGAAGGGAACAATGAATTTTATTAAAGCTCGCATTTCAAAAGAATATATATATATCTTTATTATGTCCATTGCCTTCGTATATTACACGGTATATGTCTAATAATGAAGAAAAAACACATTAATAATGAAGTGGATAATGGTAATTTATTTCAAGAATACTAAACTTCACTCTGCAATCTTTCATTTATATATATTCTGGATTTTCATTTGAATATGTGGGTGGGAAATAGAAAACCGAATCATATTTGTTGCCACCCACATATTCAAATGAAAACCCAGAATGTATATAAATGAAAGATTGTAGAGCGATGTTAGTATTCTCGAAATAAATGGCCTTTATCCACTTTGTTATTAATGTGATTTTTATTATATATATATATATATATATATATATATATGTATATATATATATATATATATGGAACGTGTTATTGAGTTGGAAACGTAGTGTATTACAGAGGAACAATGATGCCAATTTTTATTAAAAAACTTACCAGTACCAAATTACATGTAAATAGAGCTATATTTATTAACAATAGCAGTCTCGCTCTTGATAAGAATCAATAAATATTACTGATGGAGTATAATTTTTAACAATGTGCATCTGTTAGCAAAAATAATGATAAGTAGAGTGAATTTGACGGTTATTGAGCTAGCAGTAGAACCTACTTCGGACTTGAGCTAGATCCGAGTCCGTTAATGGAAAATTATATTGATGGAAACTGTTAAATAACGTTCCGTACGCATTAAAAACGTGTTTATTTTTTAAATGTTCTTTAATATCTTCTGTCATTATTAATTTACTTGCACAAAACGATTACAAATTTTCGAAAAATGACTATTTAACTATCTGGCTCTCACTTCGATAAATGTATTTTGCATCTACGACCTAACTTTTTATTCCGAATATAAGGTCCTGAATTGTTGAATTTTTTTTCATCGGTAAACTCATCGTAGCACATAATATATTGTCTATTAAATAAACAGTGAATTTCGTAAAGACGGATTAATTTTTACTTACTGGTAGATTTCTTAAACATAATTGACTTTACACTAGATAATTTATTGTCATGTATTTGATTTCATTTGTCTTCCAATTTGCTATTGATTTATAAAGGGTTACGAAACTAAACGCCAAAAACATTTGGAGTGTACAGTGGATTTAAAAAGTTTGCTTTGAAAATCAAGGATTAGGATATAATATAATTTAATATTAGGTAATTTGTTATGTACAATAAATTCATCATTACTACATTATTAATTTTCTATTCTTTAAATACATGGCTTCAACTTTCCTGTGCAACAAATATTAGTATTTTTCTTGATACAGTTCCACATTTACTCAATTAAAAATGATGCAGTTACTAGTTTTGTGTATTAGATCTTATTTAAATATCGCATTGCATTCTTTTATTTGGCATATATAATTCACATTTCTACTACTTAATCTCTCTCTGGTATAACTTAAACATTCGCTATTAATTCGAGTATATCAAATTTTGTTATAATATTTATAAATTAGCTATTTAAAAATTTTTTACTGATTGGTCTACTAAAATCATAACTAGTTCTGAAAGTACATGTTTTCTATATTTAAATAAAGTCAGTTTCAGCAATCCAAATGACATACACGCTACTTCATGTATATAATTCTTACATAAAAGCAAGTGTTTTTACATGTATAAGTTAGTATACTTATTTAAAAAACCTTATTTCTAAGGAAACAATATCATTGAATAATTGATAGAAAGTTTATTGACCAAAGACGAATGTCAACACAATTTAGTTACTTCATGAAACATTTTCATCGAATTTTATTTATTGTTTGCGTGAGTGCAAGCAAAATTTAAGTATAGTTTTCTTCAATTTATTACACTCGTATGCGATTCGAATCGCATGTGTACATGAGAATATATCTTTCAATTTTTGGTTAATAATTCTGGTATTATTTCAACTTATACAGGCAATACAATTTAACAATAATAGCTTTATATATGTAATTGTAGCGAAAGCTGCAAACAGTTAATGTTCGTGACTGCATAGAAATTGTGCAGCCAACATTTCCAGTCAAGTTCAATGTATGCAAGACTGCTAGAGGTGAGAGCCGCATATCTAAATTTGATTTCCATATATATATTCAATGCGGTTTGATCCTCGATAGGCAGTTTGCCTTCGTACTCTGATGATGATCATGGAAGGTCGAAACGCGTCAGTGCGTTGCGGCTGGCGGTAGTTTTGTTATGTTGTTCGACGACTGGTTAAATACAATGGGATTGGTGTTTACTTCAAGCTCGCAAACTTGATTTAAAGAATTGTTACCACCATCCATGCAATCAATTATTGTTAAATTGTATTGCCTATATATGTATATGTGGCGAAAGCTGCAAACAGTTAATGTTCGTGACTGCATAGAAATTGTGCAGCCGACATTTCCAGTCAAGTTCAATGTATGCAAGACTGCTAGAGGTGAGAGCCGCATATCTAACTTTGATTTCCATATATATTCAATGCGGTTTGATCCTCGATAGTCAGTTTGCCGTCGTACTCTGATGATGATCATGGAAGGTCGAAACGCGTCAGTGCGTTGCGGCTGGCGGTAGTTTTGTTATGTTGTTCGACGACTGGTTAAATACAATGGGATTGGTGTTTACTTCAAGCTCGCAAACTTGATTTAAAGAATTGTTACCACCACCCGCGCAAACAATTATTGTTAAATTGTATTGCCTATATATGTATATGTGGCGAAAGCTGCAAACAGTTAATGTTCGTGACTGCATAGAAATTGTGCAGCCGACATTTCCAGTCAAGTTCAATGTATGCGAGACTGCTAGAGGTGAGAGCCGCATATCTAAATTTGATTTCCTTATATATTCAATGCGGTTTGATCCTCGATAGTCAGTTTGCCGTCGTACTCTGATGATGATCATGGAAGGTCGAAACGCGTCAGTGCGTTGCGGCTGGCGGTAGTTTTGTTATGTTGTTCGACGACTGGTTAAATACAATGGGATTGGTGTTTACTTCAAGCTCGCAAACTTGATTTAAAGAATTGTTACCACCACCCGCGCAATCAATTATTGTTAAATTGTATTGCCTATATATGTATATGTGGCGAAAGCTGCAAACAGTTAATGTTCGTGACTGCATAGAAATTGTGCAGCCGACATTTCCAGTCAAGTTCAATGTATGCGAGACTGCTAGAGGTGAGAGCCGCATATCTAAATTTGATTTCCTTATATATTCAATGCGGTTTGATCCTC
>JAQBSW010006998.1:0-44228 GCA_029291075.1 Eudiplozoon nipponicum
GTAAAAGAATATTTATACATATAGCCTGATATCATGCTAATAAGGAAGGCGCAGTATTGCAGCTAGACAGCACTGATACTTTAAAAGAAACATGTTGCGCGACAGGGAATAGATCATTTACCTGATTATCGGGTTGCGATCCGATTTGTTTGCATCCGCTGTCTTCCTGATTTTTTTCTCCATAATTTTCGATATCCGGATATGGATATCTTTTTCAATGGAAAGCACATCACCTACTAAGTTGACAATCAATAAATTTTCCACTTGACATATTGATTGTCAACTTAGTAGGTGATGTGCTTTCCATTGAAAAAGATATCCATATCCGGATATCGAAAATTTTGGAGAAAAAATCAGGAAGACAGCGGATGCAAACAAATCGGATCGCAACCCGATAATCAGGTAAAAGCACAGATGTTGTTCGTTAAATCGGCGCAAAGACGTTTGAATTCAACAAAAAAACATGTAATATCATAATTGATTAGTATTAGAAGATAGATTGGCTACCTTTTATATATTGATCAAATAAGTTAATAAATAAATAAAATACTAGACGTGATTAATGTATGGATTTTAGGCCCCTAAGAGATAGCATGATCTTTTTTATAACATACCTAATGATGAGACAAGAAGTTCAGGAAGCATCGAAATTATTGACACATAAGCATTTGATAAATGGTGTGCACCTAGAGATAGGGGTCATACTATGATGGAGGGATCCACTAAACGAAGTAATCATCAGCTACCAATGACAGCCAAATGTGGCAAAATAGCATCAACGACATAACTTTTCTATAAATCAAGTTTGCGAGCTTGAAGTGTTTACTTCAAGCTCGCAAACTTGATTTATAGAATTGTTACCACCACCCGCGCAAACAATTTTTGTTAAAACGACACAACTTGTTTGCCATGATTTCTCAATGTAAAACGTGAAATCTGTATTACACGCTAAATAAACTAAACAGAATTCGATGGAAATTGAATTACACTATAAATTAAATGATCATTTAATTATAAAATATTAAATTCAATATCACTTCCTGAGGTGGCGTTGTGTCTGTTCTACAATGAAAGATTTGGAGTGGTTAGTTTAAATTGATGCCATGTCGGCTCCACCAGAAGGAAAGCTAACCAAGCAGCGTTAGTTAATATATAACTCAATATTGTGTGCAGCGTGCCGCAGGGTGGCTCATCAGTTAGCGCTATAAACATCAGATTCGAGCTCTGTCAGCGGTCCAATGGATTTATTGTCTTTTCAACAGTATGCAGTGCTTAGTTTACAAAGAAAAATTTAAATCTAATGCGATTCGTACTTATATCAAGATCGCCACCTTATCACCGCCCGCACAACCAATACTCATTTAATTAAATAAATTTGCAATTCAGTACAACTTCCCCAGGCAGCGAAGTGCCTATTCTATAATAAGACATTTGGGGTGGCTAGTTCGAATTTTAGGTCTAGAGATGTCAATTAGGCTCCACTTGAAAGAAAGGTTAACTATAAGGACAAGTCGGCTAAAAAATGATAAAACAATAAGTTGTGGTTCAATAGCATTAAACAAAACAGCATTTTTATCAATGCATTTAAAAAAAGTAACATCAAGTATAGCTATACACTCAACACTATGAATTGCTAAAGTTTCGGAATAATCTTGACATCATTCCATGAAACAAATAATAGTTCTATATTTTAGGGTACAAAGAGCTAATGTTTATGCATTTGACATTGTAAGCTTGGTAACAAATTTGTTCAAAAAACACTAGAGTAGTACTGCTGTTAGCATGAAAAAGATGTCTAATCTCACGTAAACATTCGTTTCGTTCTGACTGGCGTCTCATCAGTAGGCGCCAGCATTACGCCCCAAACCGACTGCATTAATTGTCAAAAAAATTTGTTCTAAATTTTGGTGAAATTAAGTCAAATAAAAGTGTTGGTACACTTAAAAAGTTTTTTTACATATTACTTTTGTGGAACTAGCTTTAAAGTGGAATTGCTAAAGACTTTATATGAAGTAGAATCTATCACTGCTTAACTAAACGCACACATAGTACATCATACACTGCAATGGACACACACACATCTAGACGAAACAGTGGGCTTCAGGTGTAGTGCCGATTTCTATTCTTGTTCATACTGACTTTGACATACATTCCAGGTCCTATGTGAAATGATTTTTTTTAGAAGTTACGCAATATTTAATAGAGGAGTGAATACATGCTAGTTCTGCGCATTGAAGAATACATAGCTGATAAAGATGTTTGTTTACACAAAATACGCCTGCTATAAATACATGTTAAGAAAAGCTTTCTGAACTCGACAATCAAATATAGTGTAATTATGTATCAGGTGTTGCGCAACCTAGTAACAAATTAGCAGCATATCTTGAAGTCCATTAGGATGGTAACATGTATCGAATCGGCAACTATGGTGGTGGTACCATGTGCCTATTCGGCAATCATAGTATTGGGATTAGGTACCGACTCCGCAACCATAGTGTTAGTACACTTTACAGGCTCAGTGTATATTATATATAGTGAGTTGGCTTTGAAGTCGCATTGTCGAAGACTTTATATGAAGTTAGCTCCACTACTGCTGGTATACACATTCGTATGGGTGATTGCGCCATCCATTTGTCCCACAAATATATGATGAGTATAGGGCACAATATCGGCTCCTACTGAAGAGTCGAAAGTAAGCACTAACGAACGTGCACATGAAATTATACCTTCCATTCATGCTGACTTTGGCTTATCGTTCTGATCCAATTTGAACTAATTTATATATATATATATATATATATATATATATATATATATATATATATATATATATATGTATATGATCTTCACAACAGACAGTATCTAATCGAATATTGTTTATTTATACAAATGCCATAGCTGTTCAATGCGCAATGTGGAAAGGATTGACAAATTAATGAACAGGCGAATCCAGGAGCAATTAAGAGTTAACAGGGCTGGCTTACAGGAGCACTCTTCAGCATTAAATGAATACATTGTTTATGATATTCACAATGCAAAACCAGACAAATGATCAGGTCATTATCCAAGCAGGAATTGAAAAAGTTGGGCAATATGAAAGCAGTCACTTGCAGTAACCCTTCCTGCAGCTACGCATAAATACATTTTTACAGGAATTTACTATAAACTGATGAAGTAGGTGCGTGCACACCTATGCGTGTGCGTTTCACGCATCATGTTTGTTGTTATATATAATGTATGTATTCAATTTAACTTAATTCCCTTTGTTTTTCAAAATGGTCCATTTAAGATATTAAATGGAAGAAAAGATTCTGCAACGGCCTTAATTATTGTATTCAGAGACTAGAAAATAACAAACCATCATGTTGGCGTTGTGTCTCATCTCAACGAAGAATAATCTCATCAATTCTGGATATACGGATTATCTGCATTCGCGACATACAAATATACTAATACAAACAACCAGGGTGTTACATATGTCAGTAAGTATTGTATAGTGTGGAAAAGGCAATTCATCCTGTAGATCAGTTTCATTTTTATTGTCAACTCATCCCTTACAGTCCAGAAATTACTGCAGACAGGGGTCGAACCTGGGCACGTCTGCCTCGGAATCTGTTGCTCTAACCACTGAGTCACATGTTTATTTCAAGATCACAACCTTGATTAATGAAATTGTTATCACTGCCCACGCAACCATGATATAAATAAAAGTCAGAAAGTCAAAGTAAATATAAAGGAATACGCCAACCTTGTAATTTCTTCAGTCTACACGTAGTAGTAATATGAGGGAGCAAAAAATAATCATATCGATACGGTGTTACTAATAAAATGAATAGTAGCAATACATAAAGCCAAATTTTGCTGGTTTTCATATATATATATATATATATATATATATATATATATATATATATATATATATATATATATTTCTGCATCAATAGATTAACTTAAATAATTATTTTTTAAATTATAAATGCAAACTAATTCAGTTAATGGAATCTTCAGATACAAGGCTAGATAAAGTTCTTTACGAGAGATATTTTATGTGATCCAAGTCTCCTATTAAAAATCAAACACAGTGTTAAGAAGCGTGTAAAGCTACCGCGGATTACAGTAAAATTTCTTGTCGTTAACACTGTTAGAATAATAATTATTACAACGTACAAGTAACGCCTGAAAAATTGATGCAATGCAGCCAGAAAGAATTCAACGTCTGATATAATCAAAGCTAGAGGATAGATTTTCATATTTTAGAAATTACTAAATAAAACATTAAGTTTGCGATCTTGATATGCACACCAATTCAATTGTATTTAACCAGTAGCACAAATACTGTCAATTTCACGTACTGACGCGTTTCGACCAATTTACTGATCATCATTGGACAACGACAGCAAACTGACTAGCGAGGATCAAACCAGTCAGGATAGATCATTTCGACAAAGTTTATTCGCTAGATATATGGTTTGGACAAAGCGTGTTAATTTAGTGCTTGTATCAAAAGCACCAAAGCTTAGCGTTAAACATAAACATGGATAGCAAAATACGATTAAGGCTGCTACGCTATAAATGTTGCGGAACACTGAAAAAAGCGATCGTGCATACAATCCATGCGGCAAGCATATTATGAAAAATACTCAAATCGCCGATTTTTTAGCGGCGCACGAATGCGGTATTCTTAGGTATAGCAGTATTAATCAAATGATCACCGGTTGCGCTGGCGATGATAACAATAATATAAATCATGGTTGCGATATCAATATAGACACCAATCCCAATATATATATATATATATATATATATATATATATATATATATATAAACTAAGCAATGTGTAATTTAAGAAAAACAATTCATCCAGTAGACCAGTTTTATCCTTATTAGGAACTCTTCAGTTACAGTCAATAACTTTCCATGGACAGGGCTCGAAACCGGCCACGTCTGCTTCAGGATCTTTTGCTCCAACCACTTAGCCAACCTACCCAGTCAAATAAGAGCAAGAGAGATCAGCCTATCTGACGGACTTTGTCCATATTAGAGGAATTCCTGCAATATGAATACACAGACTACATCGGGTGTCAACGACTACCGCACAATCATTATATTATCTGGAACTATGAGCAATCGACATTGATGGAGACAAAAACCAACGATGATAGCTGAAAAGTAATTGTGAAATATGATGAAAATACTGCTCTGATAACAACCAGATAGCCCCTCCTTCATTATTAAACCCAGAACTTCGGTCTAACAGTTCGGAAACACAGACTTGACCACCTGGCTAAAACATCGTATAGTAGTTAAGATGCATAGCTGACTGATGAACCATCGTCACGCAAATTTTGATATGCTTAATTTTATTATGCACACGAAGATTGTATTATAAAATGGTAATTGTGTTCTCTATTTAGCGCAAGAATATATTTCTATAATTTTGTCCACTGACTAATTTGGATCGCCCAGACATTATTGTTATATTTTTCTCAGAACTACTGCGTTAATTGTATACCGCCAGCCTTTATGTGTAATAAACATTTTAACAAGGTTTTGCTCTTTGAACTTCGTTTATGTGAAAAATTTGGTGCTTTTAATCTAATTAACTTATAAATTAAGGGCCAAATTTTCGTTGATGGACAACTTCGCTAGACCTACTATGCTCTGTTGTTGCACCTTTGATTAGCATGTCAAACGATACTTGGCGTACTTCTTTGTGAGCATATTCCATTATATGAGAACTTTTTTCATCAATCCTATTACTAAAACAGTTATTTATTTGGTATTTCACCTTAACTGGACTGAGGCAATGGTTATTCTCGGATTCGGTTAACTGTACAATCGGTATTACCCGATCTGCGTTTTGACTAACGCAGTTGTTCTTTTTCCAGTAATTTTCACTCTACCAAAATATTTTGGCTGCCATTATCGGCAGCCTGCTTCAGTTGGTTCATCTTAACAAATAAAAAAAACCAAACTAATGAAGCAAGCGCGGTATTTCCTCTAGCTATTATATTTATACTTCAGACTGATCTTTCACTAGATAGTCGCTTGTCACATGTGTGTATGTGCATTTTCGAAACTGTTGGTTTAATCTAAGTGAGACTAGAGTGGCTGAATAGGAAGTAACAATTTACATGTATTGGACTATTTGTTTTATACACTCCATGTAAAATGACCTAACTGAAATTGCCCTCACATTTTCTGGTTGGGGAAGATCAATAAATCAGAAAAACTCGTCATGAACACATACAATTGTGAGCGATAAAATAAGAAATCCGAATGACCAATGCACGTGTTAAATTTAAATTCAAACCAGCCAGGTTGTACTTAGGATAGGCTTGTTAATAACAGTTATTGTCATAACATTGAATAGGCGCACATCACGCATGTGCATCTGTATGTGTTTGCATAACTAAAAAACTCAGTTAAATATAATTGATACACATGAACGTACACCTAAATAAAAGTGCAGTCAATAGATATTAATTTACCCTTTGCACGCGTCGAACTAATTATAAATTCTACGTATTTCAAATGCTGTATTATTAGAATGATCTCAATACGTAGGGTGGGGTTGCAAGACACAAAAATAAGCGTTCAAATCACAAAGAGTTTTAACATCAAACGAGTAGTTAGAGGCGAAATTTAGGAAGACTATATTCTCAATCATTGATTAGCCACTAATTGAATAATAATAATAATAATAGTGATTTTATTATGGATCAATTTGTCATTGTTCAGCAAACTGACCATTATAGTTAACTGTTTAGTGATGCCTCTAACTGGAGCATCATAAGTAATTGCTTTTCAGATGGATAGCTGCTCGCAACCCTTTAGTATCGAGGAATCTTATGGAGATGTTGCCAGCACGATTAGATGGGTTAATTGATGGTAAGACTAGAAACTTTTATGGCAACATTCTTCCCGCAGCATACATGTACAATGTGAACGAAAGTTCACTTTAAATGAAGTAGATGAAAACTATGTCAGTCTCTTCTGCTAAAACGTTCACTTCAAATGCAGAGAGATAACGCATTGTTAATTATAAAAAATAATAAAAATTGCATTCCACACACACGGATCGTCGCATTATTTATACATTAAGTGCCTGCGTGTGTGCCTTGCGTGAGAAAGAAAAAATGTCAATCAATAATGACAGATCAGAGAACATGCAAACAAATGATTAAAACTCTATTGGCTCCTTCTTCTTCCTAGTGAATATTAAACATAGTTAGGGCAAGTATTCTACGCATTCATGAACATACATGGGCGACTTTTAGTTAAGACCATCACCACAAATTAGATGAAACATTATAGGATGCATACTGCTCTTTCACGATAAACAAACTGGAGACTTCATATGAAATGGAGTTATAAAACGTAGAAAACCGCGAAATCTCGCAAAATGTTTGTTCGTTAAAGCTAAAAGAATGCAGAATTATCTGTTTATGTTTGCGAAAAAAAACGCGTGCACAAAAAAAGTACAAACCAATATTTAACGAATTAAATGTGACAATCAACTCTTCCAACTGTTCTTGAAAAATTAAAGTTCCAGCCTTGTGTTAACTACTAGAAAAACATGTTAAAAATGAATTAAACTAGCGGAAAAAGAGTAGTCAGCAAAAATAGCCGCCTGCAATTCCGTCATAAATATAGTATGAAAATGATCAAGTATTCTAGTATTTGATAGCATTATCAAGAATGAACTTGCTCTTCACACATAATTGCATTGAATGAAGTACAATATCTTGCTTAAAGGATAGCTTTAAAATGATTTAATATATTTTTATCATTCTCATCACCATCTTCATCATCAACAAGATCACCACCATCATTATGAAAAGCAATAAAAAAGGTGTTAGTAACTAATGCTTCACAGGAATATAATCATGAGCAGAAAATAGGAAAAAAATAAACTAACGTTGAAAGGAAACAAATAATATAAAGTTACAAAATGAGTAGAAGCAAGAAAAATTAAAAAAACTAATAAATTAGACAAAAATTATTTTAAAGGAACGTGATTTATAACGGAGAGGTTCTAGTAAATATGAGTATATTTACTTAGATAACAAACGTATATGAGGAAAACTAAACTTCAACAAAACGGGTCGGCTTTAAGGCAAAGGGACATAGTGGTTTTTTATAGCCAATAAAAAAACTTCGAGATTGGGCCACTTGAGCAGAAGAAAGGACAAATGCAAGAATTAAATGAACATTGGTTGCGCGGGTGGTGATAACAATTACTTTTATAATCAAGGTTGCGAAATTGATATAAACACCTGACCCATTATGTACATACATTTGTCAGTATAAACAAGGTATTATATAGTGAAAAAGGTATGTATATAATGGGTCGGTGTGTTTATATCAAGTTCGCAACCTTGATTAAAGAGTTACTTGCCCTTGTGCACAACACAGTGTTTGTATTCAACGTCTTCATTATCACATCGAATATCTCATTTCTTGTTTCAAAAGCGCATAAAAACAAGGGCCAGGCAACTAATCTATTCCCCATCGAGCAACATATTTCGTTTAAAAACAAAAGTTCTACTCTGGTCGTACGGAGCTAGGGTCACCTAACGGCACATTCTTAGGCTACCTGAAGCTCCATTTTGTATGATACACGCAACACTATCGGGCTAGCACCGACTTGTGCATTAGGGTCGTTATATAAAGCTAACATATTTTGCGTTCATGGAGGTTTGTCGCGTATTTGTACAATATTTAGAAATAAAGGACTCCCACATCGATTGACAAGTTAACAATCGACAAGCACTTTTACACTGGACTATGAGCTATTGAAACCGTTTCCTTAGACACATCAACATAATTATCGGCATCTGGCATACCTGAGCTTTGATGGACAAATCGTCTTTTGGAAACGCCGCATCATTTTGTATCGTATTTAGAATGCATATTTGAAAGCTATATTGCGTTGGGCCGACGTTTCGACTTCGATTTCCTGAATTAATCATTAAAATTCGTATAACATTCACGCAAATGCTATCAAAGAAGGCACCGTAAAAACACGAGTAACTCTTTTCTTCGACAAATCATCCTTTTATAAGCATCAATATGAATTTATATTAATGAATTTTGTTATTCATTTAGCAAATACGCACACATGTTCGTCTAAAGATAAATTAACTCCGATTAACTAGATAAGTAAGGCTGTTAATGCTGGTTAAGCAGGTGATAAAACTTGTTAACCGCGGGTGAGATTAAGGAACTGCGATTATTGAGAAAATTAAAAAAAAATACATAGAAATAGCAGAGATGCTTGGAACGAGAGAGCATGAAAAGACGAGGGAGCAAAAAAATCGTTACCATATCATCAATTTTACACGTCTAACAAGTCGGAATTAATTTACCTATCGATTAATATGGCTGTATGATGATATGGGTTCAGATATTCAATAAA
Source organism: Eudiplozoon nipponicum (assembly GCA_029291075.1). Lineage (NCBI taxonomy): Eukaryota > Metazoa > Platyhelminthes > Monogenea > Mazocraeidea > Diplozoidae > Eudiplozoon > Eudiplozoon nipponicum. The sequence continues at coordinate 9,423 of JAQBSW010006998.1, forward strand.
CAGCTGACTGTCTCGATAAAGCAAGATAATAACTTAGTGAAACTTCGGAAGCCTATCTATGATCTGGTATTGCTAGAAATGCATAACTTGGTAAATCGAAGTGAATGTAGATGGATGTTATATATATACGTTGGTGTAATCTTAACATGAATTACATAACTAAGCGACTTGTCTAAATATAGTGGGCCAATTAACTTTTAAGTGTTTACTCAATACTCTTGGTAAACTATTGGCTCACCGAGACGCATGAATATAAACGTAGACGGATAAAGTGGTATAAATCTGTACAGGGTTATGTAGATGCATGTGTGCGTATTTATTGAAGGAATATTAGAATTGGTTAATAGTAAGTTGTATCAATGTTTATAAAAGGGTGATGTATCGAATAAGAGAGTTACTTGAATTGCTTTATTGAGCAGTCTGTGATACCATTTGTGTAAATAGTGAACAAGATCTGCGGAGGACTTCAGGAAATCGAAATCGAAACACCAGCCGAAAGAAATATGGCTTCCAAATAAGAAATATCAATACCTAATTTTAGCCCAACACGACAGTAGACTGCTTTCCCACTTGGAAGTGTTGTATAAGCCAACAAACCATCCTTAGAAGTTTTCATAAGATACATATATGTACACAATTATTATCGGCAGGGTTCATTAATTAACCAGTTACACCTAGGTCTAACCTGTGTTCAGTTCGGAAATTTATATTATTTTGAACCATACAAAACTTCCCATTACTAAGAACTTAAAGATATCGCTGGTTTTATGGTTTATGTGCTTTTATCAACTCATCAGATTATACTGGTTGCGCAATAGCGTTGTTTGATTCTCATTAGCAAACTACCACGAAGAATCGGCGACATAATAGACATTTTCAGCCAACACAACTATAAATTATGCAACAGAGAAGCTTGAGTATTTTGTAAAACAAGCATTAGCAGTTATTATAGTAGTAGTAGTTGTTGTAATAAAACTTTAAATATTAGTTGTAGCAGTGTTTTTTAGTATTAATAGTAGCAACCGAGATCAAAAAAGCCAATGCGAATAAAGCGATAAGTTTAAACTAAACGAAATGATTAGTGACAAATGCCTTCAATAATTAACGTACAGGCAAAAAATTTTTTATTAGAAACAATAAAGCCAAGTATTAAAATCGGCAATATCGCATTATTTCTACGGAAACCCTATTTTAACAATAAGTAAAGCCACAAAAATATGCGACATGTAACTTAACAAGTAGATAGAACCTATTTACGCTAGCAATAATTAAAGCCCCACCGCTGCTCAATCGAAAATAAAATGATGAATCTATAGATGTTGAAGTTTCAATATTTAATTCTCGAATACACATAGAATCATATATATATATATATATATATATATATATATATATATATATATATATATATATAGGAGAAAAGCATTCAAATAGTAAAGCCTAACGTAAAAATCTATTCCAGTTCGTTGGTGCTAAAAAGCGGCAGATCGAATTTATAATGCACATTTAAAAACCACGCATTTTAAGTGAAAATCATACACACGTATGTTATGCAATTCAGATCGTATTGTTGACAGTCCACCAAGCATGACTGAGCCCTAAATATATATATATATATTGATTTAAAAATCCATTGCTCAAAAAAATCACATTTTTAGCAGTCATGTTCAGAAAAGGAAATGAATGCTAATAAAGAAACACACTTTATAGCAAGTCTAACCGCCACACAGGTACCAACGCTTATTAAGAAAACAGTTATCATCATATAGTAAACAAGCTAAGCACCAATAATCATCCAGCATCATTCTGTGCTAAAGAAGAAGATTCGCAAATTAAAAAATCATAAAATCTAGATTATTTTTATTATTGAATTATGCAATCATGGCACTGATGGTAATAACAATAATTTCACCTAGTAAGCAGACCGAGTTAAACACCAATCCCGATTGTTAGAGTTGTCGCTAAATATAGTACGTGTTAATTGATTGCGACCGATGGTAGTTTTGAAATTCTGTGCGACTGGTTAAATAAAAAGAAATGGGTGTACATCTCAAATCTGTCCACTTTATTTAAATTATAAAGTCTATTATTCGCGTGAAAAATGCTACAAATACATACTTAAACAGATATACGAATCTCCCTGAAAGTGGTTTCCAGTAGAGCCTGTGAACATGTGATGGAAATAATTTAAAGAACATAGGTGATAACAACTATTCAAATAAATATTGCGAACTTGGTATAAAAACTCGACCTATTATATGCATACATTTGTCAGTAGAAACTAAGCATTGTATGACGCAGAAAAGCCAATTCATTCAGCAGAACGGAATCGTACTTATTGAGAAATACTCAAGTACTGTCCAGAATTGTTCTAATCTCGTATGCAGCAAAATTGTTGCCAGTAGGAAAAGAGTCTACTGGATGAATTGCCTTTGTCTACCTATACATTAATTTGTACTGAAAAATGTGTAAATACAATGGGATTGGTGTTTATATCAAGCTCGCAAGCTTGATTTAAATAAATTAGCCGCCTCGAATTCATTCACAAACACGAAGAACTACATTCATTCCGAGCACCCATTGCAGTGATTCAGGTCTACCGAACTATCACAGTCGTTTGTGTAGACACCTCTACTTCAGTTCGTCAGGAGTTTGGCAGAAAGTTATTATTTGGCTAGATACCATACTATAAGTGCCGTTTTTAGCAATTAATGGTTCGTTGAATACGGCCAACTTTAGCAAATGCTAATGGTAGGACAAGCCGATTGCACGAATCAGAATCTTGAGCTAGATCCAGTAAAAATTAAAAATATTTGGCTAAGATGGGCTTATTATCTCATTACTGGTTAATCAATTATTGAGAATAGAGTCCTTCGAAACTTCATTATTAAATTTCACATTATTGTTTAAAGTTCTTAGTGAATTGAACGCTTATTAAAGGACATTTATCTTTTTATCTTATATTGATTATTCTTTCGTTAAATAATTGTCGCTGAATTTTATCAATAAGCAAAATAAGAGTTTTCTTGTTTTCCCCCGTCCCTACCTATTGAAACCACAGTGGTAATACATCATTTCAAATGCTAAGAATAAAATAATTAGTGTGATGCGTTAAAAATATAGCTTAATATCTAATTCTGCAATTTAATTTATATGATTGTACACGTACATTATTTGTATTAAACTCGATCTTTATATATATAAATATATATATATATATATATATATATATATATATATATATATATATATATATATATTCACATGCGTAACGTACGCCTTGCTAATTATATGACAACAGATGTTATTAAACAAGCCAATCCTAAATAAATCTTTTGTATTTATAAAATATAAAGAACATTGGTTGCGCGGGCAGTGATAATAATTATTTAAGTCAATGTTTCGAACTTGATATAAACACCTGACCATTTATTTACTCATACTTTTCAGTATAAACTAAGCTATGCATAATGTAGAAAAGGCATCTCATCCAGTAGAACGGTTTCATCTTTTTTGGTAACACTTCACGAACTGTGCAGGGAGGCTGTGGTTAGAGCAACAGATTCCGGAGCAGACATGCCAGGTACGAGCTCTGTGAACAGAAAATCTGGGCAGTACGTGATGAGTTACCAGTAAGAACGAAACAGGTCTACTGGATGAATTGTCTTTCTACACTATACAATGCTTAGTTTATACTGACGGAATTATGCATATAATGGGCAGGTGTTTCTATTAAGGTCGCAACTTTGATTTAAAAACATCGTGAGTAGTTTGAGTGAAATATCTCGTACATGGTTCTTCCACTTTCTAATTTATCACTCAACTTGACATGATTTTGTGAAAAGTGTATCTTATTTATTGGGCTCCACACTCTATGATGGGAGGGCGACTTCAATTAAGTCATTTCACATGGTGAATATAACAAAAATAGTCTAACATATGTAAACGGTGAATTAATGTTCAGCCAATCTAATTTCACTTAATTGGTAGTACACAGCAGTTAAGGACAACCACACGAACGTGACACTCACCTATCTAGTGAAACACCTGTAAGAAATATAGATGATATGGCCAGAGGAATCATCGTACTCGTTTCATTCGTTTGTGACGAATTCTGGACTGACGATATCTGCCGCGAATGGCGGCCAAAGTATTTCCAACGACTGTAACTCAGCCAGTGTTAGTCACAACAGAGATAGCAATTTTCATTCATTTAAGCAATAAAGACAACTAAAGTTTTTTTTTTGAATTGCTTTTTTTCCGGTGTGTTAGCTGCATATATTCCAATGCCGCGTTTTGCGTACGCGTATAATAGCTGTACACGGGCAGTTACACAAAGATCCGATTGATCACAATTTCAAAGACAAAACAAAATTGGAAATTGTGATCAATCAAACCTTGGAATAAAGACAACTGTTGGCTAAACGTTTCTTCATTCAGGTCGCATTCTCGTTACTTAATAAAACGAGCTTTATATGTTATATTTATATAGTTGGTGAGGTAGAACTAATGTGTGTGCAAATTTTTACTATGTATTATGTACCTAGTAAAAAATTCGTGCAAATAGGACCAGAAGGAATAATCTCATGTGCACATTCGTTTCGTGCTTGCAGGCGACTCATCAGTATTAGCCGATATTACGCCCTGTACCTACTAAACATTTGGTCAAGAATTTTTGGACAGATGGACAGTACGATCTTCTGTACGCATGTGTATTGAAACAGTAATGGAATTAAACAATCATTGATTGCACGAGTGGTGGTAACAAATTCGTTAAATCAAGATTGCGAGCTCCGAGTAACCACCAATCCGATTGTATATAGCCAGTCGCCAAACAACATAGCAAAACTACCGTCAGTCACATGTGTTAACGCGTTTCTAACTTCCATGATCAAAATAAGAGTGCGACAGAAAACGGACAAGCGAGGATCAAACCACAATATATATATATGAAAAGCAAAATTATATATATATATATATATATATTGCTCTCATCTCTAGTAGTCTCGCATACATTGTACTTGACTGTAAATTTAAAATACAACCTTCGATAATACACCTGGAAAGACAATTAACTATATACAGAACAAACTAGGCCTCTAAATGGTACCAACGCAATGTTCTTCAAAATACCAAGGCTGAACCGATTACCAACAGATTGGATTTCATGATTGACAAATTTTTAAACTTGCGACTCTTAAGAACACCTGTAACTCCAGAAGGTCGATACACTCTGGCTTTGATCAAACTCAGTTGTCACATTTCGCGTTAATCATAACAGGTTCGCATATTTACAATAATTGTTCCCACGTTGCCCTAGGTCGACCTGTGAAAGTGGCGAAATTACCTGTATTCCGTTTTAAAAAAATGCTTAGAAATTACCCATTTTTCTTACAGTGCAACGACTTTCAATTTAAATTTCACAAAAAATTGATAATTCATTCTATTGTGACAATAGACTTTTGTGGGTTCATTAGATGCGCAATCGGACATACATGTAAATTGATACCAATTAAGGGATTTGGAGAGAGTTAATAATTGAACTTCGATATCCAGTTGAAGTTATTGATTTACATGGAAAAATTTGTTTCTTTATTCGATTCATACAACGAAAAATTCTTGAGACTGTTACGTCGCATCCAGAAAGTAGTTCGTATTGTTCGCATCTTAACTAACACGAATCGGGGCGTGATTTGGTTTGAAATTCGATCAACCGCTATGATAAGTTTTTAATTGAAAAGGCTTCTCCAGGTAACTTAGCTCTTCCTCGATTCAGTGTTCGGAAATAGTGCAAGAGACCTTATTACACTGATTATTGTTAGTAGTGTTTTGAAAAGAACTGATTTTTTGTTGCTGTGTGATGATCACTGACAAAATAGGTTGCGTCGAGGCAATTCCAAAAACCGTCCCATCTTTACAAGCTTGTAGTCTGACGTGCAATCTTCCGGGGTCTACTCTGATTTTTTCCTGTATTTTCCAAGAGACTGAATCAATTTTACGATTCATTCTTTGCATATATACTGTCTCTTTCTTCCTTACAATGGACTTTAAACTTGCTTCACAATATGCACATTTCTTTCTGTTTACTGCCTTTTTGAGTTTTTAATAATCATTGATGATCTTGATAATGGATTTAAGTATAAAAACTCGTAATCCTTCTTTACAATAAAAATAAATATTCTAAAAATTAAAATAAACTAATGACGATTGGAGCATAATGAGGACAAAAACATAATCGAGCATGCACTATAACGGTGCTTCAATATGTGGTAATCTAAGTTATCCGTAAATCTGAGGTGCCAAAAGGTGACAAACTTCTGCTAGCACAGATTATAACCAGTGTCAATCTAGTGCACGTCAATTTAGGTATGGCTTAGAAGCCGATCTCGAATCGTTCAAGACTATAAAAGTCGAAGAGATGAAATAAACATTCGCATTAAGGAAAAACTCGTCTGGTCCCGCTTGTTCTCTCAACAGGCACGAGAAATATAAGACAGTAAAACTATAACAGTGTGCAGATCCACCGAAGAAATATTCATTTTGCTGCCCCCATCAATTCTGACCACTGAATAAATGCTGGAATTAATAATGTGGAAGGATAATTTCGATTTACAGACTGAGTTAGAAATATAGAATGCAATCATAACTCTTAGAATTTACAAATCTCCACGCCTCCACGATCTGCCACGATAATTATTTAAGGACGCTGGTGACGTAACGCGATGCGAAAACTTTTACGCACTATATGAAATGACAGGTAGTATTGGTTACTTGGAGAGTCGACGACAATTTCCATCTTTAAATAGAGAATAGTATTTCGTGCAATAACCATAATTATAAACTTTACTCGTCGTATATAGATAATTTTCTTCAGCCGCTGTATGTTTCGCAAGTGCTTAGCATGAATCGCGTATTATGGAATAGCGGGCATGCCTTTTAAAATTTTAAATAGTATAGGATAGCTAAATACAAATATTTCTGAACGCAATGAATTATCGAACAGTTTTACTGCTCGTGATCGCGTCCGAATAATATGCCCACCGTCTCCATTGATTTTCCTTTAGTTGGTTAGGTTAACGACGAAGTTGGGTTATGTTTATGGCACAAAGCAATCAAAACTGCAAGGAGGCTGTGTTGCCGATGGCACTCTGCCCTCCAGTTCACTGGAACGAAGTTATTGGCTGCATAGAGTTTAAGGAGGTCCTGTTTCAGTCTTGCCTAGGTAGGTCGCTCTAGCTAGAATAGATCTACGTTTGCCTAAAGAATTATTTTTTAAATAATATGTATTAATTTAGATATATTTCCAAAACGTATTACTATTTTTCTTGGCTATGTAGCAGTGAAGCATCAGTCGTAAAGTTTTCTTCTATGACAGTTTGTAATTATGACAAAGATATTTAATCATGCGTGGAGACTCGCATATTTTTGGATACCCATAGCGTCTTGTCACGTTGTGATTAATTGATTTTTATCAAATGCTTAATAATTTGATGCTGTTTGACAAACTCTGATTGCATTCATTATCCTTTTGAAGCGACACCTCGTATTAAGCCATTATAGAAGCTTCCACTTACAGCCTGAATGTCGATGATATCACTGTCATTTGGATACCTCTTTAGCATGAAAATTATGAGTTTAGAGGAATTACTAGCACCTTAACTACTGAATTCCAAGTGACTGGCGGTAGTTTTGGTATGTTGTTCGACGACTGGTTAAATACAACGGGATTTGTGTTTACTTAAAGCAGGCTAACTTGATTTAAAGAAATGTTAGCACCACCCGCGCAATCAATATTTGTTTAATTGTATTATAATTAGTACTAAATTTCCACTAATGGTTCTATATTTCGTTTCTCCTTACTCGTTTTCCATCAGAATTGCTATTTATCGCAAGGGGAATTCGATTCTTTTTCGTTTAGCCTATCCATTTGATGACCAATGAGTTTTGATTCATTGTTGGCAGCATATAGGTTTAATTATTACTCCCTTGACGATCCTTCTGTATTGATTAAATATTTTTCTCATAACATTTTATTGTAAATACAACTTGAGAAAACAATTTCGATTCATAAGTTTAACCAGATCAGCATGTGCTGAAATTAAAACGATTCTATTCTTGTTAGTGAAAAAGCAGACCACTCTTTAATCATTTTGTTAATTCCAATTACGAACAATTATGTTAGTCATCGTTTTTTATCTTTATATACATACACAAACATATATATATATATATATATATATGAGAGAGAGAGAGTGAGAAAGGAGATAGAATGCAAGGTTGTTCCAAATCCCGGTCGCAGCGCTTCTGACAACTACTCGTCAGTGCCCAAAGAGAGAGAGAGAAAGCAGTCACTTGACGCACTGCATTTACCATATAAGCATATATAAGCTCATTTTAATCCAATAACTTCCCTAGGTGGCATAGTGATTGCCTTTTAATAACAGCTCTGAAATGGTTAGATGGAACGTTAAGTCGAAATGGATAATTAAATAAGATCTACGAAAAAGGACTGAATAAAAACCTAAGTTGGTATAAAACTGAAACTTCCATACAATGCGACGCTTCAGTAGCACAGGGGATAAGTTGCAAGACTGAACCGAAAACCCTCCGATTAAATGCCAGCACGGGGAAGCTGATAAATACTCATAAGTTTATAATAAGTACGAAATAGTTCTAGTAGATGAATTGCATAAACAATCATATGCAATATTTATTTTACAACGACAACAGATATTTTGATCGTAGAACTAATTGGGAAGTGAAGTGAAGTGAAACGAAGTGTAAAAGCTTATGAAAATTGATGCAAGCAAACAGAAAAGCCACATTAAAGCCAATATCAAAAAATCATTAGTGTTTAAAAGTACGAACCTACAATGATCTATCTTTGATTGGTGCTTGTTTATGTATGAACAATTGTTCCATTGTTATCAAAAATCGAAATATTTCTGGCTTGACATTATTCACCACCACCATTAAATAGTTTCGTTGATCGGAGCACAAGCAAAATGTCAATTTAGCAGAATTAGATGTGTTATTATGAGACAATTTAACAATAATTTATTGCGTGGGTGGTGGTAAAAATTCTTTAAACCAAGTTTGCGAACTTGAAGTAAACACCAGTCCCAGTGTATTTAACCAGACGTCGAACATAACAAAACTACCACCAGCCGCAACGCAATGATGCGTTTCGACCTTCCATGTTCATCATCAGAGTACGACGGCAAACTGACTATCAAGGATCAAACCGCATTGAATATATATGGAAATCAAATTTAGATACAAACAGTTAATGTTCGTGACTGCATAGAAATTTTGCAGCCGACATTTCCAGTCAAGTTCAATGTATGCGAGACTGCTAGAGGTGAGAGGCGCATATCTAACTTTGATTTCCATATATAATCAATGCGGTTTGATCCTTGATAGTCAGTTTTCCGTCGTACTCTGATGATGATTATGGAAGTTCGAAACGCGTCAGTGCGTTGCGCCTGGCGTAGTTTTGTTATGTTGTTCGACGACTGGTTAAATACAATGGGATTGTTGTTTACTTCAAGCTCGCAAACTTGATTTAAAGAATTATTATGAGACAGTTTAAACAGTTAATCTTAGTTTGTTTAAATTACAGCTAAATGAGCGGCAACAAATTGCACTTCATGGAAGCATTTCTGTTGTTGGTTTAAAAATTTTATTTCATAATTACATTCACTGACTTTTTAATACTAGATAGTTTAAATGTTAAGCCATCTACGTGAAAAATCTGTTGTTCGAAAGATATTCTCGGACAGTAAGGCAAATTGTTTCGTCGTTTCTCAACAGCATAACAACAGTTGTGATGACTGCCGTGCGACTGGATTAATTGACAAACCGTTTAGTAATCAAATTGTTTACAGCTACACACCAGAACGATGTTCATTAATGAACTGGATCCTCCCCTTCACTCTCCATATCATTTTAAATTAATAATTTTTCAATTCTAATTTATTCTCATCGATTATCGTGTAATTTTAGAAGGGCTATAAGATAATAAAGCATGAGCTGGTAATGGCTGTTGGGTTGTTGCCTGTGATGATGACTAGCGAAATCTTTTGCACCTGTAACTTACTGAAGAATTTCAGCACGAAGTTCTGTAGCAAGCTTTGTGTGAGCGCATGCCTCGGCAAATTCGTTCGCATCTAGTTTGGCACAGGCGTCAATTGCAGCTTGCCTTAATCTGTCCAACTGGTAGAGGTCAGCCAGTCTCAGTGATTCTAGCGCATCATTCATTCGCATGTCGAAAGTGAGACGTCGCTCCGCCTCCTGCAGAAGAAAATCTATTTGATACCTATGCACCAACGGCAATAGACGCCGAGCTACGCCAGCTAGATTGATGCACAGGAAGAAAAGATATATTTTTTTAATGTCTATAAAATAAAATTGACACTCGGAAAATGCTAATGACATATTATTTCTTTAGATCAACCAACAGAAAAAAATTGTGTATTAGGTGTTGCGCACTTAGTAACAAATTTGTTCAAATATGACCAGAAGAATAAACCAGTCAGCAAGAACGGAAGGTGTATTATCTCATGTGCACATTCGTTTCGTGCTTACTGGTGACTCATCAGTAGGAACCGGTATTACGCCCTTTACCCACTATATACATTTGGTCAGGAAACGTAGGACAATCAAGAATTAAATAGATAAAATGACACATGCGCACTGAATATGATATCAATTAAGTCATGCGGTAATGAATGCCAATTTTGTTACTTAAGATTAAACGGAATAGGAGGTGGTCGCTGAGACAAAAAAATCTACCAATTTTAGCACCTTGATGAGTTCCCAATAAGGACGAAACCGGTCCAATGGATGAATTGCCTTTTCTACACTATACAATTCTTAGTTTATACTGACATATGTAAGTGATTAATGGGTCAGGTGTTTATATCAAGACCGCAACCTTGATTATAATAATTGTTATCACCACCCGCGCAACCAATGTTCGTTTAATTTTAGCACCTGTCATATTTTGCATACGCACTCATCATCATCATCATCATCATCATGTCCAGCCACACAAAAGTCAAATGACAAATGTTTCACTGCCATATAACCATAAGGAGTGAAAAAAAGTATATAATGAATTTAGACAAATTATTAGTGAGATTTACGAAAGAGAAAGAGCGAGAGAGGGGTAGAGAGAAAAGGAATACCTTGCCACTATGAGTAAATTTATTGGGATAACTCACAGAAATGAGGAAAACTAAACCTCTCCACAACACCATTATGGCTAAGTTAGCATTCGGGCAAGGCGACATCAACAATACAGCTTCCTTGCGGATTTCACTGTATCACATCATAAACAAACCAAACCTCGCAGCTAACTTTGCCCTACTAAGGAAAGAAAGTTAGGAAGATGATTATACCAGACATCTTCAACAAGATCGCCACTGAGCTCGATTTGATGCCATATCACTAAGAGTTTCTAACCAAGAACTGTGATGCGCACGAGGACCCCAACCCGGCAGACGAGTGGGTCCTATACTACCCAATTTGGATGTAAGTGACTTACATTGTTTCTGCCATGTCAAAATTTGCCCACCTTGTTTCTTACGCCAATTTGGTGCTGGATGAGAGAACAGAGCTCTATTGGGCAATCGGAATGAGGGCATACGCAAAACGTGACCGAGCCAACGAAGTTGATGGAGCCTTATTTGTTTTTTTAACGACGAGCACTTATTTTCAGATCCAAAAATACGTCTACGGATGTCAACGTTAGTTATTCGTTGTTGGTAACCAATATGTGCTATACTTCTCAATTAACGATGATTGAATGCAGGTAAGCGTCTCAGATCATCAACTCTAAGAGGCCAAGTTTCACTAGCGTACGCACTCACGCATTGCCAATTCTTTAATGCACAAAAATATATAATACATTAAAAAAATTTCAGTGCCCATCAAGAAGCGCATTATTTAGGAAACATACAGCTGTAGTTCTTAAAAAGCGTGGAATAAGAACACCCTATTCAAAGATTTTTTTAGAAAAGGTAAAGGACATATGGCAGATACACAAATTTTGTTGAGCCTATCATCACTTGACCTCATCAACTCAGTTCTACACGCGGGACGAGACAGGCAATCGCTATTAACACACGGACATCATTCAGAATAAAGCGGTCCATTTTAGCTGTTGTATCCTATGAAGCGGATGGGTAAAAATAATATAATGCAGATAATTCAATTTCGAAATCTGCGTGCATTCATTTACTTTAGTCCTCTTCCATATTTTACAAGCTTCTTCCGTAGATACAATGAACAAGTTAAATATAAATCAAATAACTGAGCCACATGTTGTATTCAAAATATTTAAAGTAAGTATATATCGATTAGCAAAAAAATGGATTCTTTGAACTTCAAGTACCCGAAATTCACTCGGAGTGCATAGTAAATTTACTTTACATATATATTTTTATTTATACTCACATTTTCTATGGATATATAAATATCCATACATATACACGTCTACACAATATATATATATATACTATGTATATCTAAAACCACATATAAGAAGCCATGTGAGGTCCTCCCAAATATTATTTAAATATTTACATTTCCATCCATCATTAAGCTTATATAAATGCATATATGAGTGCAATCCATAATATATATATATATATATATATATATATATATATATACATGTAAGTCAACATATAAGTAGCTATGTAAGTTCCCCTGTCAGCACACGATTCACTACAATTATAGCCAAATTACCTCTTTCTAACTCCATCTAAATTGTTCCGTTCACTATCTCAAATTCATACTCGCGGTATCTTAGTTGGATTTATTATTAACTATGATTCCTCCAATCTACGTGTCCTTGCATTCGAGAAGACTTCATTAAATATGGAGCCTATTGATTTTCCAACAGATGTCACATTCATGATGTTCAATCCTGATTTTATTTCAATTGATTCCCTAATCAAACCAGTTATTCTATTTCGGTTACATAGTGCAATCCGCTTACAGCCATTCCAGTTTATCTGATGACCTGACTCCATTGACTGCTTGGCTAGATCTGATCTATGACTATTTCCATATTTGGATGCAGTTCTATGTTCCCCTCTGTACCTGAGTTTGTAATCTTTACAAGGTATCTCATAAACCACTGATGTGCTGAGGGGTTCTAGTATTTTTCTGATTCGGTAGCTTATTGCCTATTGTAACTAATTGTTTTAACACTGTTCTTATGTTGTATTTCGTTGCTGATGAAATTTAACATTATTCTGCTTAATCTGGAATGTGGTAGAAGCAGAGTTCTGTGCTTATTTTCATTTTGCTTTTCTAAATACTCTACCAGTTTTTCTTGGTTTATTTTTCCATGAAATCGCCGTAGCGTCTCGTTTATGATTTTATCAGTTAATTTTTCCGGAAAAGCATTTATCCTGAATATTTCTTTCAATTTCATCAGTTCTTGGTTCCTATATTTTAAATCCACTAATTTAAGACTTCTTATTATCATGGATTTTAGAATGCCTATTTTCATCCAAACGGGTGATTATAGCAGTAATTCAGGAGGATACCAGAATAAGTATCTTTCCTGCGTTAATTCGATGTAGACCTTAACGCGACTACAGGTATTTTTGTAACGAGCGCGTATAATATTAACAAATTTTGTGGGCACACCACTTTTCGACAATATATGGAATAAAACATTGCGATCCACGGAGTCAAATGCACCTCTGAAGTCAAGAACGACGGCTAATGTGGGACGGTGATATAAATGTTGCTGTTCAAGAATTTGCCTTACGTAGGAAATTTTATCTATACTACCTCATTTTGAGCGTAATCAGGTATGTTCTCTAGTAACTGATTCACGTGAAGCGCTAACACCACGCAGGATAATCGAAGCAAACAACACAGACACGATTGGAGTCAAGCTTATACCACGATGGTTGATCGACTCATTACAATCAAATGGTACGGTCTCTTCAATCAATATAGTACGAAAATGTTTAGACACAAAATTTCATTTAGGTGGAAGATACACTCTAAGCTCGACACGCAACTACAATGGTGAACGGCTTTTGAATAACTGTGCTGAACATAGACTATATTTAAGTAGTACAAACTTCAGACGTAGTGTTAGACGTTGTGCTACATGGCGTCCTCCAGCACCCGGATAACGGTGGACTCAAATAGATCACGTAGCAATTAGTTATAGATGGCGTGGTTTCATCCAGAATTGTCGTTCTTTATGGAACACTTATGCCGACTGGGACTATGCACTTATCCGTTGGAGATTTGCACTAAAATTTTCCAGGAAAATAATTAAGAATAAACCACAAATTAATGTAGGCAAACTTGAACAACTGTCATTCCGAAAAAATTATGAAAATATACTAAAGGCTAATCTAACTGGTCTGGATGGTGAAAATTCGAATATACTTTGGTCTAAGATAAGATCCACTATGCACAATGCAGGTACTACTGTATGTGGCATTGCAGGCCCCCGTAGAAATAATCACTGGCTCTCTGTAAAATCTATGGAGATACTCGAAATTAGGCGCCAAATTCCACCTGGCTCGACTCATAATAATACCCGTCGCAATATAAGACGCCAACTTAAACGCAGTCTAAAAGGCGATCTCGAAAACTTTTGGACCAGAAAGGCTGAAGAAATGGAAGTAGCTTTCGCGTCAGGTAATAGTCGCTGTTTGTTCCAACTTATCCGCGCAACAGGTCCGAGAAAATTAAAAGTTAGTGAAACTATAAATGATAGTAACAACGATTTAATAACCGATAAAATAAGTCGTCTTGACAGGTGGGCTGAACACTTTAGAGATCAATTTTCTTGGCCACCCGCGTCAGTTCCGATTCCCGAAAGCATGTCTGCATCAACAGTGTGGAATGTTAGTCCCGAAGAACCATCCGAGTTAGAAGTACGCGATGCAATCCTATCTCTTAAACACCGCAAAGCCGCAGGCCCCGATGATTTGCTTCCAGGATTGTTTAAGGATGGTGGCGATATAATTTCAGGAGCGTTGACCAAACTTTTTTATAATATATGGAATGAGGAAACCGTACCACTTGACTGGAATGAGTCGACCATCATTTCCATCTGCAAAAAAGGCAATCGTAATTTGTGCGATAACCATCGTGGTATAAGCTTGACTCTGGTCGTATCTAGGTTGTTTGCTTCGATTACTCTACGTCGTCTTAGCGCTTTACGTGAA
Source organism: Eudiplozoon nipponicum (assembly GCA_029291075.1). Taxonomy (NCBI): domain Eukaryota; kingdom Metazoa; phylum Platyhelminthes; class Monogenea; order Mazocraeidea; family Diplozoidae; genus Eudiplozoon; species Eudiplozoon nipponicum. The sequence continues at coordinate 24,638 of JAQBSW010006998.1, forward strand.
TCACATACAAGAGAACAGGCCGGATTCCGTGCAGGACAAGGTTGTATAGATAATATTTTTACGTTAAGGCAAGTTCTTGAACAGAGATATTTATATCACCATCCAACAATTGCCGTCTTTCTAGACTGTAAGGGTGCATTTGATTCGGTGGATCGCAATGTTTTATTCCATATTTTATAGAAAAGCGGTGTGCCCACCAAATTTGTTAATATTATACGAGCTCTCTGCACAAATACTTCTGGTCACGTTAAGGTCTACACCGAATTAACGCATAACTTTACAACCAGCAGTGGTGTTCCTCAAGGTTGTCCACTTTTCCCATTTTTGTTTAATTTTGTAATCGATGCTATTATGAACAACACTATTCCACACATTCAGGATGCTGGAGTTGAAGTTCTAGCGGTCGATAAACTAGTCGATCTTGACTATGCTGACGATATCGTACTATTATTCGACAATCGGGATGCTGCCCAGGCCACCTTAAATAGATTAACAGACTTTGTTCCGTCTTTCGGAATGAAATTCGTACCCTCTGAATGTAAGATACTGATACAGTATCACCCACCACTCACTCCAACGTTGCGACTGCAGAATGAAGATATAGAGATAGTCGACAGGTTTACATATCTTGAGATCTCTATCAATAACGTAGGCAATATATCCGACGAAGTGAGAATACAAATCGCGAAAGCTAGAGTAGCTTACTCGAACCTTCGTCATTTATGGAGAAACACGAATATTTCACTTTGCCTTAAAGGTCGTGTTTACAATGCATCTGTACGCCCAGTCTAACTATACGCTAGTGAAACTTGGCCTCTTAGAGTTGATGATTTGAGACGCTTACAGGCATTCGATCATCGTGGTATAGCACATGTTGGTTACCAACAACGAATAACTAACGATCACATCCGTAGACATATTTTTGGATCTGCTAATAAGTGCTCGTCGTTAGAAAAACAAATAAGGCTCCATCAACTTCATTGGCTCGGTCACGTTTTGCGTTGTCCTCATATCGATTGCCCAGTAGAGCTCTGTTCTCTCATCCAGCACCAGATTTGCATAAGAAACAAGGTGGGCAGATTTTGACATGGCAGAAGCAATTGAAGCCACTTACATCCAAATTGAGTAGTATAGGACCGACACGTCTACCAGGATGGGGTTCTCGTGCGCATCAGTTCTTGGTTAGAAACCCTTAACGATATGGCATCGAATCGAGCAAAGTGGCGATCTTGTTGCAGATGTCTAATAGAAAAATATCTTCGTAACTTTCTTTTCTTAGTAGGGCAAAGTTCGCTGCGAGGTTTGGTTTGTTTATGACGTGATACAGTGAAATTCGCAAGGAAGCTGTATTGCTGATGTCGCCTTGTCCGAATGATAACTTGACCATAATGGTGTTGTGGAGAGGTTTAGTTGGCCTCATTTCTGTAAGTAATCCTGATAAATTTACTCATAGTAGCAAGGTATTTCTTCTCTCTCTCTCTTTCTCGCAAATCTCACTAATAATTTGTCTAAATTCACTTATATACTATTTTTCACTCCTTATGGTTATATGACAGTGAAACATTAGTCACTTTTGACTTTTGTATGGCTGGACATGATGATGATGATGATAGGGAAATTATAGTTTCCTGAAGAAAAGAAATGTTGATATCGCAATTGTGCAGTTCATCAGCCATAGAAGAAAAAATAGCCATCACATTATCGAAGCGAATGGATAAATTACTCTTGGGATTAAATAATCCAAAACGTCTTACAAATGTTGCGCAATTTGGCGTCTCTTGCATTTTCAGCTAACAAAAATATTCAAATTTCACGATAACTAGGTAGAATTGTATCACCACCTCGTGCTTAAGTAATTCTGCTTATGATGATAATTCTGAATAAAGAAGAATGATATTTTATAATCCGTTAGGCAAAAGTTGGAAAATTAATAATTATGCACTTGATTTCATAGGTCGTCTAAGGGCACTGCATGGAGACAGAATTTCTTTCTGTCGCCCTTAACAAAGCTACCTATTTTACCTTACAACGGCTGATTCCCGCGGTTGGATTAGCCACCTTCATGTGTTAGCCATATTTTTCTTTATCAAAATATACTCAAAGCGTACACTTACAATTCATATCCCGACCACCGGGAGTGTAGATATGCAGCAGCAGTTCTTCAATATCCTCCTTACTTTCACCATGAATTGGAATTTCGGCACGTCGTTTCTCCTGCCAAATAATCAATAATTGCATCAGAATTAACGACAATGTTGACAAGGAAATTTAGGTTTCAAATACGCAAAATATTCATTTCCGAGTATGAATTAAGAAACATAATATATTGTAAATATTAGTTTTCACTCAATATGATAAACAGATTTACTGATAAAAATAAAACAGAAATAAAATTGCTTTAAGTAAGAAATAAGGTATACATAAATAGTACAAACAAATCTATTGCTGCACAAAGTTCAAATAGGTCCGCATGAGGCTTGGGAAGCAAAATGTTAATTCCGATGCACGAATAAAATATTTTTATTTGCACAAAACTGGACAACGTCTAGTTAAATGAACAATGGTTGCGTGGTAGGTGATAACAATTACTTTAATCAAGGTTGCGATCTTGATATAAACACCTGACCCATTTTGTACATTCATTTGTCAGTATAAACTAAGAATTGTATTGTGTAGAAAAGGCAATTCATCCAGTATAAAGATTTTATTCCTATTGGGAAATCAACTTACTCGGCAAATTTTGGGCAGTACGTGACGAGTTCTAAATAAGGAAGAAACCGGTTTACTGGATGAATTGCCCTTTCAATACTATACATGGCTTCGTTTATACTGACAAATGTATTTAAATAATGTCTCAGTTGTTTATATCAACGTCTATTTAGACCAACAGTCATCAAACATGTTCACGCACCTAACCTTAATTAAATTTGTAAAACGGTTTGCTGTGTGTCCCATAGAAATACACGCTCAGTTAACACAAATCATATTTTGCACATGCAAAGTTGGAATTGCTCTGACAGGCGTGATACGAGCTGCTGTAAATCAAGCATGGCCGGTTAACTAAAATTGTCTAAAACCGTAATCGTCTTATTCCTTCAAAGTCCAAACAGTTTGCTTTAGTTGACATGGATCGCGATGAGTTAGGTTCTAAGACAAATGGCTTGATTTCTGGTCCCCAATTTGTTACTGCCACGAAAAGCTATGCAATGGAAAAAACTTACAGAGTAGCTTCCTCTGAGTTATTCTACTCGCGAAAAAAGGTAAGCTCACATATTCTGAACAAAGAACAGCTGAGATCATTTGGAACACAAACACGTATTTTTATAATTACAAACACACCAGCGCATATATTGACCACATGGTTGGCTAACAACAAAAAATCACTTATTTTAAATTGAGTGAAGTCGAATTAAAAAGATAGCTTCATTCGTGTTGTTAAGATATTCAATTTATTTTCAATGGCAATCAATATTGACAATATATGGTTCATGGATGGGTAGAGCATTGGCTCCGATCATATCCAATAATGTTTGTGTGCAAGTTGGAAGGAAAGAGCTCTGAACTAGAGCGTGAAAGAAAATTATACAACTGTTAGGTTGATGATATAAATTTGGTCTATGCTAGCAGTATGCATGCTGGATAACTGCTCAATAAGTCCACTAGATAGCAACCGAATGCGCGATTTACACTTGAAGACAACGAGGATAATGCACCAGCGTTGCTTGAAGTGCCGCTCAAACGCTAAACAATTGGCACACTGTGCAAATTTTTCATCCATAAGAAAACACAGTCAGTGCAGTATCAACATTTCAAAAGCTACTGCGACTTGAAATGAAATATGCTTAGTGAAGATATTACACTGAAGAGCATTGCGTATTTGCCTATCTGATCGTCTCTAGACTGAGCTGGATGGTGTGTGCAATACACATAATTAACGGAAACACCCCACATTTTATAGATAGCCTTGAACCTAGTGATGTAATAAACCCCGTTAAGAATTTTCCTACAGCTGATATAACACTTTTAATTTTTTTTCTGTATTCACCAGTCAGCATAAACGGAAGGCATAATTCTATGTGTAAAATCGTTTTGTACTTACTGGCGACTCAGCAGTAGGAGCTGGTTTACGTCTTATACCAACTATATATTTGGGTTAGGAGTTTTTGACAATTGGAGAGTATAATCTCCTATACGAATTTTTAAACGTGTAAACAATATTCTATACTGCACCAAGATCAACCGAAGCTCAAAATTCGGGAAATTGATCCTATTTACCTCTGCACCTATCGTGTAAAATATTCAAACGCGGATTGATTGTAGTGTTTTTAAAACTACTCAATAATAATGAATAACGCATGAAGTGATTGGCGATGCGAAGTTAGACGAAAAACGGATTAATACATGTTACTCCTGGATTCGAGTCAAAGCTACAACAATTCTTGCTGCTGATGAGGAGCGGTCAAGAAGAAAAGAAAGTATGAATCAATAGTTTTCTTCCACCTAACGGTCCTATTCACAGATGGAAGAGACTCGTGAGAAAACCTCGAAGCAATATCAGCTGGCATTATGTAGTGTTTTGTTTGACCAGTTATAAAGATCTAATCAAAATTTAAAATTACATTACCACTGTTGCAGAGATATACGGATCTGCAATTCAAAAACAGGAGGCGTCAAAACGAGAACAGCGGAGGGATGAAAGATTGGAAAATATAAATTAACTGGAATCATTACTTGGTTAGTCAAAACGCGGATAAGGTAATGCGTGCAAGAGCTTCATGTTGTTCAATCTGTTTTAATGTTCGCAGATTAATTGCGCCGATATCAAATTCTAACCTAAAAGTTGATCTCGAATCCTTTTGGACCAGAAGAAATGGAAGAAAAGTTCGCTACAAGTAATAATTGCCGTTTATTCCAACGTATTCGCGCAACAGATCCGTGAAAATGAAAAGTTAGCGAAACGATTAGGGATAGTAAAAATCGATAAAATTGGCTGAAAAATTCAAAGATCAATTTTCTATGGCATCTGCGTCAGTTCCGTTTCTAGAAACCATGCCTGTATCAACAGTGTGGAATGTTAGTCTCGAAAAACAATCAAAGTTAGAAATACGGGATGCAATCCTCTCTTAAATGTCGAAAAGCCATCGGCCCAGAAGATTTGCTCCCCGGATTATTTAAGGATGGTGGCGATATAATTTCGGGAGCGTTGACTAACCTTTTTCGTACTACATGGAATGAAGAGAGATCGTACCACTTGATTGGAATGAGTCAACCATCAATCCTATCTTCTAAGAAGACAATCGGAATTCGTGTGATAACTATCGTGGTATAAGCTTGACTCCACTTTTGTCTAGGTTATTTGCTTAGATTATGCTATATCGTCTTAGCGCATCAAGTGAATCACACACTAGAGAAGGACAGGCCGGATTGCGCTGATGACGAGGTTGTATAGATAATATTTTTACGTTAAGGTAAGTTCTTGAACAGAGACATTTTTATCACCATCCCACAATAGCCGTCTTTCTTGACTGCAAGGGTGCATTTTATTCGGTTGATCGCAATGTTTTAATCCATATTTTGTCGAAAAGCGGTGTGCCTACAAAATTTGTTAATATTATACGAACTCTCTACACAAATACTTTTGATCGCTTTATGGTCTACAACGAATTAACGCATAACTTTACAACAAGCAGTGGTGTTCGTCAAGGTTGTCCACTTTCCCCTTTTTTGTTTAATTTTGTAACCGATGCTGTTATGAAAAACACTCATCCACACATTCAGGATGCTGGAGAAGAAGTTCACCCGGGCGATAAACTAGTCGATCTTGACTATGCGGACGATATCGTACTATTATTCAAAAATCGGGATGCTGCCCAGGCCACCTTGAGTAGATTAACAGATGTTGTTCCGTCTCTCGGTATGAAATTTGTACCCTCTAAATATCAGATACATTTAAAGGATCACCTACCCCACACCCCCAGTTTGTGACTGAAATGTGAAGATCTATACATAGTTGACAGGTTTACTTACCTTGGCAGCTCTATCAATAACTCAGTTAATATGTCTGGCGATGTGAGTATGAGAATCGTGAAAGCTACAGTAGGTTTCTCGAGCCTTCACCATGTATGCCTTAAAGATTGTGCTTGCAATTATCTGTACGCGCAGTTTTATTATACGCTTGTGAGACTGGGCTCCTTAGAATTTATGATTTTAGACTCTAACATACATTCGACCATCGTTGTTCGAAAAGCATACCACAAGTTTGCTACCAACAACGAATAACTTACGTTGACACCCGTAGTCGTATTTTTGGATCTGCCATCAAGTGTCCCACGTTAGATAAACAAATAAGGCTCCATCAACTTCGTTGCCTCAGTCACGTTTTGCGTATGTTCTCAATTATATTTCCCACTAGAGCTGTTCTCCCATTCAACGTAAGATTTGTGTAAGATGCGAGGTGAGTAGATTTCAAAATGACCGAAAGAATTGAAGTCACTTTCATCCAAATTTGGTAGTATAGGATCCACTCGTCTTCCTAGTGTATAGCCTAGTTCTTGGTAAGAAACCCTACGCGAAATGGAATCGAATTGAGCTCTGTTACGATCTCATGGCCAATTTATAGTATAATCATCTTCGTAACTTTCTTTTCTTAGGAGGGCAGAGTTAGCTGCGAGGTTTTGCTATGTTTATGACGTGATACGGTGAAAACCACAAGCTTAATTGCTCATTTTGTCTCGTCTCAATGCTGACTTGGCTTTAGTTTGCCGCATTTCTGTGCTTTACCTATATGAACCAGGTATTCTCTCTTTCTCTTTCTCCTCAATCTCACGAATTATTTGTGTGCATAATGTATTATTCTTGTCGTTATTTATAAAATTTGTTTTAATTTTTGCTTCGCTTCCTATGGATATATGACAGTGAAACATTAGTTTCTATTGGATTTTTTATTGGTGGACATGATGCTGCTGATGATAACCAGTATTTCTCGCATTCTCGTCATAATATCCGTTTGTCTGCTGTTTTATCGTGGCGCCCAACATTAGAATGGTTTAACCGACGACAAACAACCCTAACCAGCTGCACCAACAACGACATCGCGCGAAATAGCGGCATACAAATATAGCTCAATTTCAAACAAATTGTGATAATGCAGTTTGTTGTAACTATTTTTGCCATCACATGCTGCGCTAACATGACTAATCTCAACAAAAGTAAGGTGGAGGTCGACTGACGATACTACCCCGTAGTATCCAAGAGAAATCGCACACACACACACACACACATATATATATATATATATATATATATATATATATATATATATATATATGAAATTGTGTATAAGGTGTTTTAACCTAGTAAAAAATTAATTCAACTAGGACCACAAGGATAAACCAAATTTAACATGAACGAAAGATGTAATCTCGTGTGCATATCCTTTTCGTGCTTACTGACGACTCATCATTAGGAGCCGTTATTTCACCCTATACCCACTATAACTTTGATTGAGGCATGTGGGCCAATTGGACGGTACAATTTCCTATATGAATATGTATACCAGCAGTTGAGGAGTTAACTTAATGCAAACTCGTCGACTGTGCGACTTCAAACCCAACACACTAAATATAATATATACCGAACCAAATCTATAGTGGGTTTATGGCATAATACCGGCTCATTCTGATGAGTTGTAAGTAAGAACGAAACAAATGTTCACATGAAATTACACCTTTTATTCATGCTGAATTTGGTTCATTATTCTGGTCCTAATCGAACCAATTTATCACTTGGTGCGCAACACCTTATACACAATTGCATATATGATAGTTCTCCGTAACGAACAATATCTAATTGTTAAGTCTATTTATCTAGCCAGTGAAAGATTTAAGTTCATATTTGAACCGATATAAATCCTATCTCTCAACAGTCATCTTGCAACCATCTAAATCAATAGAGAAACTCATGCCGACTAGTTAGATATTTAAGGTTGTCAATGTTGGTCTACAAAGTGATGAAATACTAAAGTAAGTTGAACTTGCTACGGCCGGAAAAAATGGAGGTATTGGGATTAATCTGAAAAATAAAAAATGCATTTAAATAATAAATGTATTAGGAATAAGAGAGCGTGAAAAGAAGATGTGAGAAAAAGATAATCGAATAAATTGCGAGAAGGCATAACTTCATACTCCAAGTCGAATATCAGAGTAATTATAAGGCTTTAGTCATAAAGTGATATAAGGGTTAATTGAAGCCCTATTAAATAAAAGGCATGTAAACTGACGTATTAAACAAAATTGAAATAATAAAGTCGAATATACTCGCCATTCTATCACATCATACATCCTAAAAATGTAATTCCTTCGACCAATCTGATCTTTCTCTCCCACGAATAGTCAATGCATCATTGATTATAGGTCCGCAATAGCCTTTTTTCACTTTCTCCGTTCTCGCAACTCACAAACTATGCTACTCCAGCCGCTTGCAATAAGAACGAAACCGATCTATTCGCTTAATTTCGTTCGCTACTTATACTAATATTCACCTAATCCACAATATATATATATATATATATATATATATATATATATATATATATAATGTACATACTGAAATCTTAGGATACACATGCGGTGGTGTTAGGTTTAAGTCCCCGAAATTCTTAAAACATCTGCGGCATGCGTCTTCAAAATATTATGGCAGTGAAATACCAACTTCTGCTTGATTCCCTCACAGAAGTAGCGGAACAAATACTGCCATCATTGTTTAGATAGAATAGCACGAAAACTCTATTCGAAGCCATTCCTCTGCAATAGGAATGTACAGCTTCGTGTTTTTTATAGCCATCGCAATTATGCATATGCTTTTAAGCTTATTCAGAATTGAGGCATCCATTTTTAGATCAATATATATTGCAGTTATGATAGAGGAGTTGTATTGAAATTTGTAGTGATGTTTGAAATAATTTTTACTTTAAAATCAAAAATGAAACCTGCTCGAATCTAATAAAAATAAAGAACTTAATCCACATCCATACAAGAATTTTGTCACAAACTAATTAAACGGATGACATACCTCGAAATTTCCCTCAAACATTGCGCGAAATACCGGTGAGAAGAGAGCCAAAATAGCTCTATGACAGTGGAATCGTCGACCCTCCGCAACAAGACAAACATCGCTAAACAGAAATGGCTCATCGAAGCAAATGACTTCCTGTGTGGGTACATCTTTGGAAATACCGTCTACGTCATCGGCACTGTGTGTTTCAGAATAGATTTTAAAAATAATGCACAATAATAATAAATAATGAAAACCCAGTAAACGAATATACACGATACATTCTTGACGTTAGAAATTCAGGTTTTACGCATAATTTAACAGCTAAACATGACCTAGTACTCCGTAATATTTTATTATCTGATGTTTTATTTCAACATAACCATTACGTTCAGTTATTTGTGGTCTGTAGATGAACAATAAGCCAACTATCCCTAGTTAACTACTTCTATTGTCCTGCACAGTAAGTCAAACAGACACGTAAACCGTCACAGTAATGACAAACAACAATCTCCAGTGAACAATAAATCTGTTAATGGTTTTAAACTGCATCGACCGGTACAAAGTATAGAAATGTCGCTCTATATATTAAATCTTATAAAATGGATAAGCGGCACAAGCAATTGTGGGTATTCCACAAGTTCTGGCCTCTAGGTTGGTAGGCTTTTTATGAGTTTCGCAAATCAAACCAATATCTTCGAGAACTCTGGAGGATAAATAGACTATGCGACCGCGAAACTAATATATGCACGACTTCGAGCGTGTGTGCAATTTAAATCCGAGGATGAACTATACATTTTTTCTTGTAACACAATGTCTTTTGCATCGCGAGCAATGCGATTTTATATGAATGGCGAAGGGCACAATTGTGGCGCACCGTTTATTTGTCTCTAGAACAAAATTCATCGACCAACTCTCTGGAAAATGCTATTTTCACCAAACCTAATACGAGATTGATCCAGTCAGGTACGGTCTCGCCATCCTACTGTTCAATGTCGTAACGAAAGCAATACTACAGCCATTAATTGGCATTAGCTAGATTCCGGAAAGATAACCTCGCTCTACAAGTCGTTGAGGCTAATAGGAAAAATAATTATTATGAAACTCAACACTTATATCAAGAGAAGCGAGCTAGGTCAACTCAAGTAAGATGACGACTAAGATTTAAATGTGTAGATCAAATTTAAATATTTCGAGCTAGGTCAACTCAAGTAAGATGACGACTAAGATTTAAATGTGTAGATCAAATTTAAATATTTCGTCATAAAAAATAGTTACTTCAGCGGTACAAACGGCTCACCATTTGACCGTCATAAGTTTTGTTGCGCTAGGTGTTACGGCGAACCACAAAAATTGATTAATAAACATGCTACAATGTCTCACCTGAATGCATTAAATCTAGAAAGGGCCTATTGATCTAACGCAATTGATTCGTAGATCAGAAAGTATGTCATTGCTACCCTTATTAAATTATGTGGTCAACATTGCCCTTTTTTCCATAAGTTTTGCAACAAAAGCTGCGCATTGAATAAGTTTGACGTAAGTAGAGAGAAAGCAAACAAGGTTATACGTTTTACTCATTTTTCACAGCATTGCGGATGGCCCAGCTACGCCCAGATGCACGGGAAGGCACTGCAAATGCCTATCCCCATTCAGTGCAAGGACATTTGGTAGGAATAAAGACAGTGACGAGGTGAAAAATGTCAATCCGATTTTGGCAGCCAGAAAAAAGTTTCCGTATCCATTGATTGAACCTGAAGTACTCGTACTCTGTCACGTTCTGGAAAGAGGCCAACTTTAGAATGTTTACCAGAATGCATTTAATTGGAGTACAATGGCATGTCAGAGTTCTATCAACATGGGCTATATCGGTGCGACTAAATTTAAGCTATGGGCAACATAGGAGCCTGACGCCTAATCTAGGCTATTCATAGTCAGGATTTATTCATCTTTACCAATATTTCTCGCGTAGCCTTGATCTAGTTTGGCGTTTAACTAACCAGTAGTCATAAGAATGTTTGAGAGCCACCCAAAGTGAGAGGGCAAATCCTCCAGTTCTTTAGAAAAATCTTTTTATTTAGCAGAATGATTTGGTTGATGGATAAAAATTTATAATTCCACGAACTTGGTTGTCTACGCGAAAACTAGTATAGGTTAAATGGAAATTTCTAGCTTAAGTAAAAATCTTTCTTTGCAACAAATCCTGGCTGGATCAATTTTGCAATAGGACAGGACACGAAACGCTTTTCCTTCATGAACTAGACTCAAATTTAATAAATAATGATTTCCTAGAGAAAAGCCATGTAAATACTACGCTCGTGCAGTTAGGAAGTTGTAAACGATATGCCTGCTCTTAAGGCAACAGCCATTAATATCTAAAAGCCGGCAAATTGTCCTTGAATGTGTACGGCATACGAGAACCAACCTAGGCTGCTTGAACTTCATGCGTATTTCGGCATGCGTTTATCTTTATTATAGAAGAAATAGCGCTATCAAATGCTGTTTCCAACTTGTCAAAAGAAGTGTCTGTGAGCATGACTATGTACTTAACCATCGGAACAGAGAGGCCCATAGGGCAACTACTGATTTTTGTTTGAAGGTTTTAGGTTAACACCGCCATTAAGTATGCTACAACGAACACGCGACGATATTTCCTGCAATTTCGGAGCCTTCGACTTCAAGGGTTCTAATTTCAGGCTGATTTACAGTAGCTTTTTCGCATATTCACCCAGCAAGACAGCAGATTAGAAGTTTCTTATACTGTACGCCGACCGATGCCGTATAGAACCACTATACGGTGGATTATTTCTTATTGTCAGATCGCCCGTTTTTTATATAGACAGAAGTACTCTGACGGTCCATCGCCAAAGATTAACAAACACCATTTTCTCAGAAAAAAATTTGGAATTATATTTATTTGAAATCAGATCACGTTCTTAGTTTCTAGCTTTGGTCAAAGCGCGCTTGACTTATCTGTTACTTAAACGAACATTGGTTGCGCGGGCAGGGATTTTAGTTACTATCATCATCTTCCCAATTCAGAGGTTACCTAAGTGAACGAAACCACCGTCGATTAAGGAGTAAAAGACTATTTCTAAGGTCACATCTAAGCCGAGGTATATATTAAGTCAAAATGTGAATGAGCAAGATAGAAAAAACAATGATAATGAACATAAGTTAATTGAAAAGACCATCCATTCTGGAAGAATGATCTACAATTCAAAACGAAAAGACATTTTTCAATCAATTTATTGAACGGAAAACCCTTTAAATAATTACTGTTATAATAATATAAGAAATTGCACCCGCTTCTTAAAATAAAGACGATGTTAATGAAAAAGTTCAGGAATGATATATGCTTACATGTACAACTCCGCCGCAAGTAATGTCTGTTCAAATCAGTTTCTTGTTTTCAATCTAGAGATTAGCTTGAAGTCTGATTGAATTTTCTGCTTTGGTTGGAGATCTATAATCTTGGTTTCTATGTACAGCTTGTGGCGAGAGATATATTGAAAGAATAGTTAGCTGTTCTAAGAACAGACGGTTGCTAATTAAGAGAAATATTTCATTAAATATAAAATTAAAAATGTACATTTTTTAGATTCTGCCGATACTGGAATATATCGCCGCTACTTGGAACTCAATGAAAAAAGGTTTTTCAAACAAGATAGAAGCTGTACAAAGAAAAGTTGTGAAACATTAGCAATATGCCCTACACCATAAATGCCAATAGATTACAATTCGAGGATGTGCTGTTGTATAAAATTATTCGGCTTGAATCAGGGGACGAGAGCCCATATGAATCCAATAACAAAGATTTACGGAATAGGAAATAGGTCTGGACATTTGGCGATATCTTCTCCCTTGGCGGGAAATATTTCAAGTAAAATTTACAATCAATTGCCAAAGGGGCTTAGACGAACGTCTACATCGAAGGTGTCTCTCAAATGTTTCTAGAAGGAATTTCGTTTTTGCGATACTGAATTAATTGAAATTACCTGATCTGCGTTTTGACTAACGCAGCTTTCGTTGTTCCAGTAATTTTCTTTTTTCATAATATTTCGATCTACATTACCGTAGATCTTCATCAGATGCATTTCACGAAACAAATGAAGCAAGTGTTGTTTGTTTCGTGAAATGCATCTGATGAAGATCTACGGTAATGTAGATCGAAATATTATGAGAAAATAAAATTACTGGAACAATGAAAGCTGCGTTAGTCAAAACGCAGATCAGGTAATGTCTTTCAAATATCTGTGTGATAAACTAGAAAAAATATGCGTTCCTATTAATCTTTTGATTATGACAAAACGTTCTCGTGATTATTCAAAGGCTAAATGTAATCGGAAACATATCTTCTCAAAAATTTATCTACTATCTGTATTATTTTATTGGCAAAGCTATGCATTATACCATTAAATTAGCTATATTTACAAATAACCAATTGTTAGTGATGGTTCTCACCTATGCATAATTATACACTCGAAATCAGATTATCGAGTCACAGAGACTCTATGAAAAATCTATTATTATTTAGAACATCAACTATTTTATATATGCCATTAATTAAAAAGACTACTTTGTACTTATCATAATATATGTATTGAAATTTGATTAAGCATACACGGTAATATTACTAAAGGATGTTCATGTGTTGATAAAGCCTATAACAAGTTAATTAAGACTTATTTATACGGGACTTAATGGACATATTTATGTGATGTGATGTATTTTATCCATTGTACATTTTCTAATATTGTTATTTATTGTATGCAACGTGTGTAGTTTGAATCCAAATAAGGATATACTATTATAATCTCTTCTATTTATAATATCCCTTGCCTTCAAGTATTATACTACGCATAGTCTTAATTTTATGACCAATAATGAAAAATATACATGACTCGTTCACCGATAGGTCAATAAGGATTTGGGTGACATTCATTATAGCACATACTAAGCAAACTGAATAAGAATGTTCTTAAACACAAATTAACAAGGACAAGACTTTACCGCTTGTTATTATTATTAAGACAAATAAAGGCATCCTATTCATTTTTACTATATAGGTCTTCAATAAACCAAAAATTTTCATCAAGCATACATTTTCGTCAGTTCATACGTTAATTAAGAAAACTCATAGTTGTTAAACTACACGTTATTATTACCAACAATAAATATTATCCCGCGGCAAATCCCACCTGACCAGACAAATAAAAATCTGGAAAGATTGTGTATGAAATAAATGAAACCGTTTCTTGATAATAACAACGGTTCAAATGGTACAACCTTGCACTCGCACACATACAGGTTGAAGACACTCTTTTCAAGCTGTTCAAATATGCAGATGATATGGTCATCGTATACAGCAACCCCACAACTTCCAACCCTTCCTCACCCCTTATATCGGAGCTCCTATCCTCGCTCCACTTGCAGCTCAGCGAAATCGGACTCAAACTAAATCCCACCAAAACCCGCTTAATGAGACTCTCGTCTGATCCATTCTGCTCCATCCCGGCTGCCAACTACCCCCTCGACATAGAAATAATAGATTCGGCCAAACATCTCGGCATTCAATTCTCAAAATCCCTAGACTTCTCCCCACACCTTACACACACTACTTCCAAACTCTTCAAATGGGCCCGTCTGATCTGTTTTAAGACTAACAATCCCACTCTCCAACTCACATTATTCAAGGTCTACGTTCTGCCCCTCATTTCCTACGCCAGCGAATTCTACTGTCCTCTCACCCACGCCTCCTCGTACACCATTGAACAGGTATCCTCCAGATTTCTTAAGCGAGTCTTCCCGAACTGCCAAAACTACAGGGAACGCCTACTTCTAGCTAACCTCCTTCCGCTTTGGTTCACACGTCACCTTCGAGTCATTTCTTTTATCCATAAGATCTCAACTTCCTTACCACTCTCCAACTTTGCCCACCCAAGTCACCACTACGCCACACGTTCTAGTAACTCTTCTATCCAAGCCTACCATACCCCCACCATATTTAAAAAAATCTATCTCTTCTCCAAAGCCACTAATGTCTTCAACGCTCTCCCCACAGACATAAAACTCCTACCCCAGCACGAATTCAAAAAGGCAGCCCATCAGTACTTCTTCAACAAATTTCTTTGTGATACGACCGATTGGAAACGAAACTGGTTCCTTCTCAATCCATAACATTTACTCCACCCTATCTTCTTACCTCTCTTGTCTTATTCTTTTTTCTTCAAGATTCACTAATACCACCTCTCAGCCCATTCCTAACCCCATTATATCCACGTTGCGGATACTCTACTACGTTTTGCTCATCCAACTCTTTTCTTTTTTCTTGTTTCAGCGGAGGACCGGAAACCCAACAGCCCTACCGATTCACCAACGGTTCGCTTCGGACTTCGACTCTCCCTGGTCTTATTTTAATCTCGATCACGTTCTACAGATGCCTGCGATCCTTGCAAGACTCGCTCGCCTCAATCCTGCCGACTCCATCAATTCATTCGTCACGACAACGGACTCCAACGGTCGACGTCTACCTCCGGGCCGCCATCCTTTTATCTTCATCTTCGTTTTCGATCTCACATTCACCTTGAAGATCTGATACTTCACGGACTATCTCCAATTGATCTTGTCTAGTCAAATGGAACTTCGCTTATATTTATTTTTCACCAGATTGAACTATCTTGTTGTTAATGATAACTTTTCCCCTCCCCAACCCCTCCCCCTGCTATTAAATACTTTGCTAGTCACAATTCCACTCACCTCCACATATCCTACCCTTGATTTGCTATTTCAATGATTGGGCCAGTTGGCCTTTGATGCCAAATAAATGTATTATTATTATTAAAATAGTGTTTCGGCAGCTTCATAGAATTGTCTTGTGTAGGTAGAATAGAATATCTTTATTTGGAATCAAACCACACATGTTCCTTCAAACAGATAATAATATTAGAAAATGAACAATATAAAAAAGATATCACATCACATAAATATATGCAATTAGTCTCATGTAGATAAGTAAATCTCACTAGTTGTACTGTACAATATAGGCTGTACTTTATTTAAAAGCAAAATTACAAATAATCTAAATGAAATAATCGAGATATAAGATTCCATTTTTACTTTGTTTGAATCGCACTGTCCATCATAGCTCTAGTAGATGTTTGAGTCTCGCCAATTGAAATATCAGAACCTCCCCTTCTCATTCCCCGAGAGTCGTTATTCCAATAACGTTACTAAAATAGAGAAACATTAAATAGCAAAAAAATATTGAATACAATAAATACAAAATTTTTACCAAACTGTAACCATTGTATATTTAAATATTAATGTCGTACAACAAGTTCTAATGTATCAGAAGACTGTCAATCTATATTTTTAAGCTATTGAATTGTATATAAAGACCTGAAGTTTTGTCATTTACAGGCAACTTATTTATTTCTTTACCGTTGCGTATGCAAACTCCACAGCTTCACGTTAATGCCGTACGACGTTAAAAAGTCAGTTAGGAGCTAAGGATGGTTGAGTTAGTACTTTTGAAGCCCTTATTAGAGCCGGTATTGCGTTCTTCGTCAAATGCCGAGAAAGTCAGTTAGTGTAGCAGTGTCTAGAAGTACTCCTAGACAATTGAGACCAGCTCTGGTTGACTCGGGTTGCTGTTTCTTCTGTTGTGGTGTTGATAACCGTGGCGAGTGAGTATCTGGGTAATCTCGTTGAAGTTCTGCAGTAACTACCTCACTGAAGGGATCAACTGTAGATGTTGCTCCATCTCTATCTAGTTGTACAGCAACAATAATGGCACGACTAAAATTACCAATGTGAGTGAAGCCAGCCCAAAAATCAGCGTAGGTAACGAAAGCAGATAGCACGCACACGTAACGCACAGAAGTAGAAAAACGCGACAACTGACTTACATGGTATATTAACCGTGCTTAAATAGCCTTGATTGGACAGCTCGCACAACATTGGTTAACGGCAAAATTCTTTTGTTTCTCATTGATGCCGCATAAATTGAATTGAATTTACTTTACGCAATATGTCGGCGAATTGTTTTGAGTCGTTGCATCACTTTCCTCTTTGAAAAAAGAAAAAAAGAAACATTCCTTTTGGGCGAGGCTTGATAAGAAATGCATGGCAGAGTTCGAACCAAGTTAAGCAACTGGTTATTATTCTGCTCATAGGTATAAAAATATGTACCGTAAATGCTGGGCTGAAGTATGCTTGTTGGATGCTTCAACAATGATATGATTCCATAAATTTACTATTAATCAATTACGCGCGCGGTTTGAAATGGCTCCGATTTTGTCGCATTCTGATATTGAAAAAAATGTTATGGATCTTTAGAACTCAATGAAGGTGTTGAAGGAAGAAAACAACTATTTAAAAAATGAAATGTCCAAATTGAAGAGTGATGCTGTCTTGAATGCGACGAAATTGGAACAAGCGGTGAAGAATAGTGAAACCTTAAGCGCGCGTATTGTTGAACGGAATTAGGCATTACTTATGAAGTTAGACAAATTACAGACTGATGTTCTGCCATTGATTGAATTGGCTGATATAACAGCGGAAGGCGACACATCAGTTAAAAATAAATCATCTGGTGAAGAAATACTGAATATATTAGCGAACGAAGTTTCAGTGCGGAACAGCAAACAAGATCAAATAGTTTTATTTAATCTTGATGAAAATGCCGATGTGAAAGACGTCGAGAAATTAAATGCTTTAATAAAAAAGAGACGCATTCAGATATTGCTAAATGCTATAGGGTGGGGAAAAGGTCAGATCGTCCAAGGCCAGTAGTTGTAAAATTACCAAAAAGGCCAACAAATATGCAGATTGAGTCTATCAATTAAAAGAAAAATTGGAATTTGAGTTTTCACAGCATATTTATTGGACGGGACAAAACATTTCTCCAACGGAAGTTGCAAAAGCAAAAAAGTTAAAGAACAACCAGGAACGGAAGCCGTCAACCCCTGATCAAGTTATTATAAGGAATCTATCGAGTGAGACTGCAACATCAAAAAACTATGTATCATTACTAAATTTTGTGGACAGCGGGAGGAGAAGAAATATGGCCTCAAAACCATTGAAACGAATAATAATGAAGCCAACAAAGTTGAATCAATAAAAGTCGATAATTGTTTAGATAAGTCGTGTTCTACATTTACTTTATTTTATACTAACTTTCGAAGTGTTAGGAATAAAAACGTTTTGCTGTGTAATTTTATAATAAGTAACGATTTTGATTTTATAATATTATCTGAAACTTGGCTTAACAAGGATATTGAAAACCATGAATTTGATATTCCTCACTATTCTTTATTCAGAAAAGGCAGATCGCTGGATAAAAGAGGTGGAGGAGTACTCATTTATAGTAAATCTGTATTAAAAGCGAAAATTTAACATACTAGTGAAGATAATGCTATCATTGATTTTTCATCTATACAAATTGATAATCTGATCTTAACCGCGGTTTACAAACCGCCGTATGCTACTTTATATGATGATCAAACATTTGCCAATTCTTTTCAATCTATTTTTGACTGTCATGGCTATAATGTTGTGGTAGGTGACTTTAATATGTTACATGACTGTGAAATAATCAATTTTTTTTCTAACCATGATCTCAAGCAGATTATAAATGAATCAACTAGAGGTTCCCAATGCTTAGATCATGTATACTTAGAAATTGAAAAGGTGAAATCACACAGTTATGATGTTGTTAATAATTTCAAAGAATTGGATCACAATGAAATTATTTTACAATGGAACATCTTGAGTAGCAAAACACAGAAACTTAATTTTGAAAATGCACACGTGCACTGTTCCAGAATCAACTGGAATCATTTTAGAGAATTAAGCATACTGATTGATTATGAAAGTTTTTATTTCTTGAACACTGACGAATTTGTTTCTTCTGTTTCATCGTTATTATCTATTTTATTTCAGGCATCTACGTTTACGGACATTATACCGAAACGAATTAATAGGAAATTGTGTAAACTAAGAATTAAACGAGATAATATAATAAAGTGTAGTCTTATCAATAGTATTAAACAAATGAGGTTAGATTTCATTGATAACGAAATTAATTCATCACTGCTGATAATTCGTCAAAGATCAGAACGAATTATTTTGGCCAAAATGAAGAGTAATCGTAGACTAGGATAATAACTCCTCACAGATTACAGTAAATATAAGGAAAAGTTAAAACTTATTGTACCTGTGGATAAAACTGAGTATGAATTTCTCTGTGAATTGGATGAAGTATTTGGCAATTTGATATGTAATCCACAGAATGAAAGAAATTTTATGGAACTACCTGATCCTTTGGGAGACCAGGAATCAGGACTTGTTATTGACAGTGATGAATTGATAAAATTGATGTTAAAAATCAAATCAAAAAAACAAAAAGATCACTTTGGTATTTCGATTGATAACCTGCTTCAATTACCCTTAACTTTTAGGAATGTGCTCTGCAACTTTATAAATAGAATTTTGAAGAATGGGAAATTACCAATCGATATACTAACGATAGTAGCTA